>PVIH01008726.1:0-88425 GCA_004025045.1 Sigmodon hispidus
GAAAACATTTAATAAAATGTCTTATGTGGGGGTCTTTGTGCTTAATCAAAACTAGGTAGCTGGTAATGGTTACCTTAGAAATTCAGCTGAGGATTCTAAGACTGCATTGGGATACACATGAGGAACCACTTTTGAAAATACGAAGTCCATGAGTAGTCTGTAAAGGGGCCATGATCAATGCATGTGGTTGTGTTCTTTGTAGGGAAAAGTTTCCACTCTGTTAAGAATTGCTGGTGAATGAAATCAATCCATCTGCATTGCTTTCCTGCATCTCTCTGTGTTAGTACTTAAGAAAAGTGGTTAGTAAATGCTTCCTCTCCACTATTGATTTTTAGGAGTCATTTTTAAAAATACTTGTTTGTGTGCAAGTGTACTTGATATGCATGTTTACATGCCTGTGTGTGAGGGAGTGCACCTACTGTAGCGTAGGTTAACTCAGCTGTCTCTGCTTGTCTTCCACCTTGTTTGAGGCAGGCTCTGTTTGCTGATGGGCTGTGTACCTTGGACCTTAGAAGGAGCAGCAGGTGCATGGGAAGCATGTACTCCTCAGCTTGTACTTCCTTGTCGTTCTCTTGGAAAGCCTTTGGAACTGCTTAGAAGACTGAAGGATCTCATCCCCTAGAAACTCACACTGCAGAAGCTCGGCATGTCTTTGGGCCAAAAGCTTCATGGATTTGTCAGTCACTCTTTCTATGAGGTCATCCACCTATGACAAAAAGAAATGAAACTGCTAAAGCAGTCATGATTGTTTTTCCCGAGAGGACCAGAGGAGTATTCTAAATCAGCTCATAGCTAACAGAGCTTGAAAACACATTTACCACATAGGGGTTAAGACGACCTCATTTCTTCTCAAGGCCTCTGTGTGCCTCTTTTTAATGGAATTCACTTAATATTTATTAGGCACTCGGTGTCATCCTGGATTCCCTTAGCAGTCCCTTAGCCACTCTGAGAAGTCCCTCACTGACAATATTTCTTAATGGTGATTGTTAATTATGCCCTGCTCCATGCTGTCTTATAGGGTAAGCTGTTGAGTTAGGCCTACTCTGTGGTGCCTCAGGAAAAAAAGAGAAATCTTTGCCTACAACCTGCATTTGAAGCTTTCCCACTGTCAGGGCTGGTTTCTGGAGGAGGTCTTCTATGCTCTGTTTCTTCTTTTTAAGTGCTGGAAAGTGTGGTCTTTTTTTTGATGAGTATGGAACCTGTTGTCAAAATGCAAAACATCTCATTAGGAAATAACCGTCCATTCTGCACTAGCAGTCACACACACACACACACACACACACACACACACACACACATACATTCTCTCACAAAGTGCTTGTTTGCCAGGTAACACAAAGGTGAAATATTCTCTGTGCCTAGAGCTCTCTTTGAAGAATTCTGCAGGGTACAAAGAAATGAGGCTGTTGGACTCTGAAAGGACACACAGTATCAGAAAAAAAAGCAGGTCTTTGGAAAAGACCAGAAGAGTTTGCTCTGGCTGCTGAGCACAAGGAGTGCTGGGCTGGTGTCAGTGCACAGAGAGCTTATTACATTGTTCACTTGCTCTTGTGACTCTGGGTCTCCTTATTTTCATGGCAGTCCAAACATAAAGAAGTCCTGAATTCTTGCCTATACCTGACATTTTTCCTTGTCTTTGGCTTATTACGAGTGCCTTGGGAAATCATTCCTGGATACTGAGACTTGGGGACTGCATTCTCCATCTGCTTGTACATGACAGTCAGCAGCACAGAGAGCAGATTGTGTGTCATATTTAGGTCCTGCCCACTGAAAGAGGTACAGAACCATCCCTGGCCTGCCAGACACCCATACTAAGCTTTTGCTGATCCATCTAAAGAACCCATTTGAGGCGCTTGAGGTTTTGTTCTCTCTCTTGCTGTATAGGCCCATGGTAGCCTAGAACTCACCCTGTACCCCAGTCTGGCCTCAACTCAAAACCCCTGCCTTTGTCTCCTGAATGCACCACTGCGTCATGCTAAAATCCCACTCTTTTCTCATACCCAGCTATTATTTTCTAATGAGCATCTACCGTAATTGGTGGTCTAAGTATTCTTGTGCTTGCTCAGTATGACTATTGCAAAGTTGTGTGCTGAGACAAGTTTTGTAAACCAGGATGAACGGGGAGGAGTAGCCCAGAGAGAACACACTTTGTGTGGAGGGCACCTCTTTGCAATCCCTACCTGTTTCCCTGAGGTATTGTGTTTCTAAAGCTGATTTTTCAAAAGAAAGTTGGATACCTGCATTTTTTTATTTGAAATGTCCTGCTTTTAAAATTTAGACAAGTAATTCATACATAATTTTTGGAGCAATGTGATGGCTTGCTAAAACCCTTCTATAGTAGTTGATAACTCCTGAGTTAATGTCTTTGGTACACAGGAATCCTTAATTATAGCCAAAAATTTCCATCCTTGTTGTGTTAGGTTTCTGGCCTGTACTTTTGGGCCTAGCCCTGAGATTCGGACCCACTCGCAGCCCAACTGCCACTTAGCACCAAATAATCACACAAAGGCTTATATTAATTTTATGCTGATTGACATAGGGCCCAGGCATATAACTTGCTAATTCTTTACCCTTAAACTAACCCATGATTCTTGTCTTGTTCAGCCATGCCACTCAATACCTTTTCTTAGAGCAGCATTTCAGCTTCTTTCCTCTGTTTCCACTAGTGACTCATCTGGCTCTCTCTGGCATCTGTGTGACATCTCTGCTCTGGTCTTCCTGTTCTCAGAGTTTTCTTAGTCTGGTAACCTGCCCACACTTCCTGTCTGCCTTTAGCCAATCAGCATTTTTATTAAACCAGTAGGTGGGACAATTGCTAACAATGCAACAACATAATCTCACTAAACGTCCTCTCATCAGTGCCATTTCTACCCTAAGAAGACTTTGTCCTAAAACAGTGATGGTACTGTCCTGAAGTTTTAGATTTTCACCTTTCCCAGTGAGCTTCATAGCTCAAGTTTTACTTTTTTCCATATGCCCTTTTGACCCACTGCTCTACAGTACCATACTTTAATAATTTCACCCTCTATTGGCCTGTAATTTCCATAAAAGCAAGACAAAGCAATGGAATATTTTCTAAAAAAGGATAAAGAAACCCTTTAAGAAAGAGAAATAATAAAATAAAGATAAAAAGGCCACATCAGATCTTTTCTGTGATCTCACAAACCCAGAAGTTGCCTGGAATAGAGTAGAGGCATAGTAAATGCCTGGCAATCCTAAGGCACAAACAGTAATAGTCAAGAGTATTGCTTGATGGAAACATCTACCCTTCTGGAAAGCTGATATAAATATCTTTGCTGTTCAGTACAAAAGACACAAGCTACACAGTTATTGAGCACTTTAGGAGCTAGTCTCTTGGGGGAGGGTGATTGAGACGGTTTCTCCATATAGCCCTGGCTGTTCTGCTCTGTAGACCACGTTTAGCCTCCAACTCAGAGATCTGCCAGCTTTTGCCTTCTAAGTAATGAGATTAAAGGCATATGCCACTACTACCTAGCCAGAGAAACTACACATTTAATTCCATCTGATTTAAATTAACATAGTCACAGGTGGCTATCACAAAATATGGTTAATATACAGTGTTTAAGAACGTGGGTGGGTACAAGAACTCATAAGATGTCCCTGGCTAGGTCTTCAACCAACAGTGAAGGTGTTCTCTAGACTGGACTTCCCTTATAATCAAATGAATAGCCACCCCAAGTGCCATCACAGAACTTAAATCCAACAATGAATAGAGGTAGAGGCAGAGATACATGACTGAGCACTGGGCTGTGTCCCTGGTCCAGCTTAGATTAGGGGAGGAGAGTCTATATGAGCAAGGGGATAGAAATTATGAGAAAAAAAATCCCACAGTGATGACTAGCTGGAACTCTGGGGAGCTCATTTAATTAAGAACAGCCACTAGGGAACCTTCAAGAAAAGGATCTAGGCCCTCCAAAGATAGGCAACTGTCCACTGACATGGGCAGTATGTAGAGCCTTGAGGGGAGAGACTGTGTTGCTATTCGTGGACTGGCACTTCGGAGCCCATTCCTCCAGAGGAACACCCAACCCAGTCTTGACATTAGGATGAAGAAATCGGACCTGCCTAGAACGGATGCTGAGCTAATCCACCTTGGAACTTCTTGCCCTTTGGGGGGAGGAGATGGAGGGATGAGGAAGAGGGAGCCTCAAGGTTGACCAGGAGGGATTGGGAGGGGGAAAAGAGGAAGAACAAGAGAATACATGGGGGGAAAATAACTTTATTTTATTTAAAAATTTCACAAAAACGGTCACATGTTTTTGGCTGCTAAGGCTGAGTCAGGAAGCCTTAGATGAGTGGACCCTCTGAAAACAGAACTGACCCAAGAAAACTCTGCTACAAACAAGTGTCTTTGACTCTGTTCCTTCTTTGTCTATATAAACAGAAACTTAAAAAAAAAAAAAAAAAATGTGGTTGGGAGGGGGAGGAATCTGGCTCATCAGTAGAGCAATGGAAAACTGACTTTCCAACTCATTTTCACAAATTAATAAATTCCCAGAATCATCCTTAAAAAAGGTATTACTATCTTTTTTATGAATAAAGTCATATTTTTTATCCATGTATACCCTTGTTCAAACTCCCTTATAACCAGTTTCTGAGTTGAAATTCTTAAGCTCTTAGAACAGCCTGGAAGTGAGTGTCATTGTTAAATAATTGGTTGTAATAATAATAGTTAAGGGTTCTGCTTTTAAAACAAGTATGAAGGGAGGTGCCCACAGTTTCTGCTACTCAGGAAGCTGAGGCAGGGGGATTGTTGCATTCTGAGAATTCAAAACTAGCCAGGTAAACAAAATGAAATTCTGTCTCAAACCATCCAACAAACATCAAAACAAAGCAAAACCAAGCTGGGTATGGAGGCACATAATCCTAGCACTCTGGAGGCAAAAAGCAGGCACATTTCTAACTTTCAGATCATCCTGGTCTATATAGTGAGTTCAGGACTATATAGTGAGACTCTGTCTAGGAATAAATATAATAATAATAATAATAATAAAACATGAGCCCCTAGTCTGAGCAGTTTAGTCTCATACATTTCTGAAGATAAGGGTCAGCCAGATGGATCATTGGGTAAAGCTAACCTAATCCCTGAGCTCAAACCAAGTCTCAGAGCAAAATGAACAGTCCCTGAAGTAGACTACAGAGGTTGTCCCCTGGCATTCATGTGCACACATGTTTATGTATACCAACATGCCAGAGCATTGCACATAAAAATCCTCTGTGAAGTTTACAAGTTTAAATTTATTCTAGGCTGATTGCTTGCCTGTAGGCCAGACATGCTTGGATCATCTAGCGATAATAATACCTTATTGTTGTAAATATAGCCATTTGAATTAATTCACTTTTGATTTTAGATCAGAATTAAATAACAGTAATTGAGTTGTCTACTTGCACTGGCCACATTTCTTTCTAAAATGGCATATGTGACTAATAGCTACTTCATCAGATGGATGATGATGTCTTGGAGGAAGTGCTGTTGGCAACACCACCCTCCACATAGCATCTGGACGGCCAGATTCCTAATGCGTGACTTCACAAGTCAGTGAGTCCACACAGAGCTCCAGACTAGAGTAGGCCAAGCTGTAGAAGGGGCTGAACAGTTGAGTCAGAAGTTAAAAAAAAAAATTAATATAGAAAAAATATCTTCCTTGTGCCTTAAATGTTTTTTAATCCCTTTTCTTTTTTTTCTTTTCTTTTTTTTTTTTGGTTTTTAAGATTTATTTATTTGTTCTGTATACAATATATAGAAGAAGGTACCAGATGTCATTATAGATCGTTGTGAGCCACCATGTGGTTACTAGGAATTGAACTCAGGACCTCTAATCCATCTCTCCAGCCCATGCCTTAAATTCTTGATGGAAGGATACAAGCACCAGAAGTACGGGGTGGGTGGGGGGGGGTATTACAACGGGTGACTGAAGGTTAAAAATAACTTTGGTTTTTGGCAAGATGCAGAGAAACCAATTTATATAGGTCTTTCATGGTTAAATTGAAGCTAGCACCTTACCTTCTGCAGCCCTGAAGGAAGTGATGTCACAGATAACCGCTTGGTGGTTCTTCTGGCTCGGAGAAGCCGGTTTTCTCCTGTTACCTCTTCTGCCTCAGCTTCTACAACATCAAGCTGTATAGTTGCTTAAAGAGGAAAAACATACATGAGGATCACAATTGTAAACATGGTCTTCCTAAGCAAAATAATTCTGGAAAAATGATGTTATATGTTGCTATACTGCCTTGGAAACTTTCTTAGGATTGAAACTAAAAAGCAGATTTGCTTTTCTGGTGTTAGACTTCCTTCTGTACACAATTGCCTCTCATAGTGGCCATAATCTTGTCACAGTGATTATCTCTTCTGGATGCATCAGTTTGCCCTGCATTGTTTTCACTTTGGTCATGATGAAATTAAGAAAAGTGACCTTCAACTATGAGGATTAAATCTGTGTAATAAAGCAAACTTTACTTTGTTATGCAGAAATGCAACCAAGAGTCAGTCACATAACAGCAAAATGGATGTCCCATATCTAGGAGTCTTTTTTTTTTTTTAAGATTTTTTATAAGTTCTTGTTTTTAAATTTTTTTGTTTTGCCTGACTGTATGCAAGCTCGCTAAACATGTAGAGCCCGCAGAGGCCAGAAAACGGTATCTGTTTCCCTGGACTATTGTGAGTACCATGTGGGTGCTGAGAACTGCTCTGCAAAGCAGCAAGTGCTCTGAACCACTAAAGCATCTCACTAGTACCAACTAGGAGCATTCTTAGTTATTTTCTTCTATGCATTCATGTCAACTCAGTAGACATTATTCAGACAAATTTAAAATGCTATCATAGGGCTAGTGAGATGGCTCAGTGGGTAAAGGCGCTTGCCACCAAGCCTGAATTCAATCCCCAGGACCCACTGGTTGAAAAAGAGAACCAACTCTACAAGTTGTCCTCTGACCTCCACATGAACACACACACACACTATTTCTAAAAGATACTATTTTATTTTAATGTGTGTGTGCATGAGTATGTGTATGTGTACGTAAGTGCAGAGACCCATAGAATTCAGAGAGGGAGCGCATCATATCCTCTGGCACAGCAGTTACAGACACTTGTGAGCTTACCAACAAAAGTGTTGGAAACTGAACGCAGGTCTGAAAGAGCAGTACATGCTCATAAACCATGGAGCCATCTTCCTAGTTCCATAATGAATAGGGGGCTGGAAAGGGGGCTCAGAAACACTGGCTCTTCTTCCAGAGGACTTGGGCTCAATTCCAAGAACCCATGTGGCAACTCATAATCATCTCCAGTTCCAGGGGATCTAATGCCCCCTTCTGGCCCTCTGCAGGTACCAGGCACACACTCAGCATACTGACATATGCAAGCAAAAAACATTCATATACATAAAATAAGAAATATAAGTATAAAATGTACAAAATAAAATAATAAAGTGATACTATAAAGATGCCTAGATAAGATGGGCAACTAGGAGCTAGCTGTCTCCATGTGACCTGGTGAAGGAGAAGAGCTAGAATATAAGTATGGTATGCTATATTTCAAAGATAGAAGGGAACATTTAAAAAATTTACAAAAGACAGCCAAAAAATGTACTGAAAATGGTAATATACTAAAAAAGACTAAGCCAAGTTAAACACAGATACCCACTGAGGGGAAGGAAGGGAAGAGGGGTAAAAGGGAGGAAGGGAGGGAGGGTAGAAATGTCATTCAAAAGCTAACCTAGGAAACCCTGATAAAAGGACATGGGCACTCCCCCTAAAAACAGTCCTGTAGCTCTCACAAGCATCAAAAATATAGGTTTTGTTAAGACAGATCTCCTTTATCAACAAGTGAACAGTTGAGAGGAATTCTATTTTTCCCACTCTATATGATTCCAAAGGTAGTAATGAGGAATCATTGTTTAAAATTAAACTACCCTGGAGCTATGAGAAGAGCCTAAATGTAACCTATCAGATCCTGAAGAATTTGAGGAAACCCTCAGAGGCAGATGAGAGCAGGAGGGTGTGATGTTGATAAACTGAAAAGTGTAGATAATCCAAACAGAGAGCTTGGCTCTGGCAGTGCTGTGCACAGGGAAAGTAGTTAGTCCTCAGTGGTAGTCCTCAACCCAGAGTTGGCAGACAGATCAAGTTTTGAACCACATATCTGTCATACTCAGCATTTATACCCAACTTAAGATATATCAGACCCTGGCTCAAAAGTAAGTAAATAAGTAGACAAATGAGAATCTAAAAATGAGTAGTTGATTGATCATAAACCAATAACAAAGAAGAAGGGAAGGAAAATTTTCATTCATAATTGCTTCAAGTGAATGAATAAACAAAAAATCAACAATATCTAAGAAGTAAAATGAGTGAAAGATTTCTGCAGTAAAATCCTTAAAACACTGAAGAAGAGATCAAAGAATTCACTTCCCACACTGCATTAGCCAAGATTCTCTAAGGCAATGCTTCTTAACCTATGGCTCATGACCCTATCAGATATTTTCATTACAATTCATAGCAGTAGTAAAATTATAGTTATGAAGGAGCAGTGAAATACTTTTATGGCTGGGATCACCAGAGCATGAGGAACTGTATTAAAGGGTCACAACATTAGGAAGGTTGAGACCCACTGCTCTAGAAAGGCAGAACTAATAGAATAATATATATATTGGTGGGGGATTTGTTAGTGTGGTTCACAGGCTGTGGTCCAACCAGTCCAGCACTCTCTGTGTACCAACAGAAGGTCCAAGAGTCCAGGTGTTCAGTCCATGGCACTAGATGTCTCAGCTGGTCTTCAGTATGCACCAGAATGCTGAAGATGTAGGCTCTAAAGCAGTGAAAAAATAGACTTGCCAGACATAGTAATGGAAGTAGGCAAAGGAGGGGGGGTTCCTTCTTCTATGTCTTTTATAAAGGCTGCCACAAGAAGGTATAGTCCAGATTAAAAGTATATCTTCCCATCTCAAAAGATTTAGATTCAAATGGGGTTTTATCATTCCAAATGATTTAATGAAGAAAAAACTTCTCATGGGTGCACCCAACTGCTAGAGTTTCAGTTAATTGCAGAGGTGGTTAACAACCAAGAATAACCATGACTTATGAGTTTTTAGAAATAATATTCTGAAAATGCCCCTGTGATCAAAAACAAATGCACACAACAGATCAGAAATGCACCCACTAACATTTAGCCACCTGTAGAGAGCCGCATGCGGCCGCGCCTTAAAGATGGCACTGGCTTCCGGCCTCCACCTCCCAGTCTGTGAGCTTCCTCAGTGGTAAACAACTCCATGTATGGTTAAGGCTAAAGATGTGGTTTGCTTCTGCTTACCTGGACCTATTGGCGGTACCCACATGACTCACTAGGATTGGCTGCCCAGAGGGTATTTAGCTACGACTGCCCCCCGCCCAGGTCAGAAGTCAGAAGTTTGTTAAAGGTTCCTGAATAAAACTGCTGAAAGAAGAGCCTGGCGTTGCGTCTTCCTTGCTGGCGAGGTTGCACGTGACAGCCACCTAACATTTAGCAAAAGTGTCAAAAACATCTACCCAAACCTAGCAGGCAGGCCTCTTCAACCAAACTGAATATCTACATTCAAAACAATGAAACCAAATCTTCAGCTCTCCTCATACACAATTGATTCAAAATGGTTCAAAGATCATGCAAGATTCTAAACCCTGAAACTGTTACAGGAAAAAACATGTGCAAAACATTGCAAGTTACTGGCATAAGGAAGGTCTTTGTGCATATGACTCCGATAGCATAGGAGAATTACACAAAAGCTGATAAATGAGCTTGCATAAGATAAAAGATTTAATTATAATTATTGGGGATGGAATAGAAACATACTTAGTAGAAGGACAAAAATGTCAACAAAACAAAGCAAGAGAACCAGCTGCTTCACCCCAAGCTAAAACACATGCTTCTAACTAAACACTGTGTGGTCAGGATTTGAGTACCACCATGATTGTCTGGCTGAAGACTTACAAGGATGAGAATATATTGGCTCCTGAGCAAGAAGTGGAACTGAGACGGAGAACCGGAAGTTGACTTTCCAAACCTAACAGCCATTTAAGAGATTGTGGAGCTCATCCTTCAAGAGAGAAGGGATCGTTTAAAAGCTTCTCATTCTGATTCTATCTTTATACAAATACACTGCGCATCTGACCTGACAACACTTTGAGCAACCTTCCCAACTTTAGGGATACAAGCATTAAGTAGCACTTCCTGTAGATGACAGGCTGTGTGGAGGCGCTCACATAGCTTCAGCAAAGTTCTATGCTTGGTTCTTTCCCTCAGTATTTCTGCTGACTCTGAGAAGTCAGGAAGACAGTGAATATATCCTTAGACTATGGAATTTATGACACCCCATCTTTGTATCTTTAAAATGGGCACATGTTTTATTCTAACTGATGCTAATTTTTACTCAGAGCATGTTTGTTGAACACTTACTCCTTTGTGCTGTGCATTCATAATTTCTTTCCACATCCATCAAATTGAATTGACTTAAGATAGGATTAACAAAAAATGGCCTGAGAGGTAAATAGATCATGGTTGTGTCTGTAAATAAATTTTTATTGGAACACTGTCACACAATGTGTATGTATGTGTGTGTGTGTGTGTGTGTTTGTGTGTACGTGTGTGTCTGTATATGAATGTTACAATGAAACCGGTTTCATTATAAGCTAACCACAAAAGAAGGATCTTTTTCCTTGGTAGGCAAAACAAAAGTGTTTTTAATTGAAAACCAGTATCATAACTACTATTAAGATTAATGTCACATAAAAATAATTCTAGAGTTAGAAAGAGATCTGTCTGTAAAATGCTTGCTGTATAAGTGCGGGGACTCTAGTTCAGGTCCCACAGCCCTTGTGAACAAGACAGAGACTCAAACATGTGGGTGGATCTCTGTGGCTCTGCCACCAGCCAGCCTCCCTTGATTATCAAGCCCTGCCTTGGAACTTGAAGAAAAACCTTAGCAGAAAGATTGAGCATCCCAACCAAGATAAAAAAACAGTGCATGGGCTGGTAGACTTTGGTTCCTTTTGCTGGAGTGGTAGAGCACTTGCCATTCTCTGTATCCTGATGGACTTTCCCAGGCAGTGTAATAGGGTATTTGCTTTGAGCCCACAAACTTTATGTTACAGGTGTGTGTGGGGGATTCATCACCACCCCCCCAACATACACAGAAATTACTGGAAGTTAAAGTTTGCTGGGAGAGTAAGTGTCATTTTCTTCAAAGACACAGCTACTAAATGAGTTATTCATATAAACCTCCATCCATGTTAATGCAAACATTAATTAAACTCAGTGGATCTCTCTCTCTCTCTCTTTCTCTCTCTCTCTCTCACACACACACACACACATGCACACAATGAAAATAGGAAGGGAGCTTGTGGGAAAGGTGTTTCAGCAGAAGAGAGATGAGAGAGAATAGTCCGGATAAAGCAATCACCCCCAAACACATGAATTCATGAAGTCGTCAAAGAATAAAAATAAGTAAATAGGTGTTAAAATTATATATAAAATGATGAGGCTGGAGAGATGTCTCAGTGGTTAAGAGCACTGACGCCTTTCAGTGTATGCATATGGTGGCTCACACCTGTGTAAGCCTGCAGCTATGATGTTTTCTTCTGGCCTCTGCAGAGCACCAAGCCAGCATGTGGAGCACAGACATATGCAAGCAAAATGAAACACTCATACACATAAAATTTAAAAATATATGAACAAAAACCAAGCAAGCCTCCTTTATGTCTTGCCATATTATAAATTTCATTCCTCTAACTCTCTGTACACCTTCTACTGCTAGAACTAGCTATTTGGAAACCGTATGGTACTTCTTTTACTTCCTAAAAGTAAAGCCAATCCTACTATAGTTTCATTTTCTAATGTATGTGTATAAATGGATGCCCACATTTATGCATATGTGCATATACATTTAAATTAAAAATGAGCTTAGAAGTCAGATGGTGGTGGCTCAGGCCTTTCATTCCAGAAGGCAGATCTCTGTGGGTTCCTGGTCTGCCTGGACTACAGAACAAGTTTCAGGATGGCCAGGCCTACACAAAGAAACCCTGTCTTGAAAACCCCAGACACAAACAAACAAACAAAATGAGTTTAGTTTAGAATGACTAGGCAACTTATTAATCAGACTCAGAAGAACTTTAAAGACAATATATTCTATTTTTCTCAAATTTTATACATATATTAAATTGTCTACATATGTCACTGAGCCAGCTGAGGTACAGTACAGAGTTTGACCCAGCTGACCTGGGTGGAGCCATAGATTTTGCTCTTTAGACAAGCTCCTCAGAGTTGTCATACCTAGAGCAGAAGCTTAACTTCCTGTCTCTGTAACAAAAATACCAAATAACGGAGATAACTAACTTAGGAAGAGAACCCTCTTTTTTAATTTTTTTTTTTTTTTTTTTTTTTTTTGGTTCAGGTCTTAGATTCTTAAGACCATGTCCCAACAGACCCAGTACCTTTAGGCCTCTGTTAGGGGTAACAAATAGCAATGATGGGTGGTATGTAATGGAGCAAAGTCACACATCATTATCAGGAAGTCAAAGAAGACAATGAGCTCAGCTGGATCTTGTATTCCTCTTGCTAGGGAATGTTTTCAGTGATTTAGGGAAATCCCCATCAATCCCACTTCCTGATAACAACACCCAAAGAGACAAGTCAATGCAAGTGTCTTTGGGAACATTTAACATTCAAACTCATCCATAGTCATTTGCTGTACCTTGTGGCTACTTAATATTAAATTGCTATTGGTTACCATTCTGTGAGAGTTTTCTCATCCTTGGCTTGGTAAACAACCTGGAAGACGGAAGCTCCTTGACAAGTCTAGGCAGCAGTCCTTGTGTATTGCAGAGGGCAGCTTCCTTCAGCCCTGCAGAGCTTTCTCTGTCTGCACGGGCTGACTGGTTTCCACACTTGCAAGACAGCATTTTCCCAAAAGCACTCTTCATTTTCTTCATCAGGTTTTTTTTCTGATTATTTTGGCTTTTATGAAACTCCAAGCCATGTTCATTCCTTGACTCTTCATTAGGGACCAACACGTTGTGTTTGGCTAAGTTGGTAGATACAGCTCTGTGCCATCTAAACAAACATTTAAACAAACTGCATTAATGACATAAAAAAGCTGAGGGCCAGAGAGAGCATGGCTCAGGAAGTAAAGTACTTGCTGTGCAAGTATGGGAACCTAAGTTTGAATCCCTAGAACACATGTTTGGGGTGCATGGAGGCAGGAACATCACCAGGGCTGGCTGAGTAGTCAGCCTAGTGGAAAAATGGCAAGTCCCAGGATATGAGAAACCTTGTCTCAAAGGCATAAGACAGATAGTCATAGAGGAAGAGAATTGATGGCCTCCTCTGACCTCTACACTTCCACACTCTGCATGCATACAACTATTCACATGTTCTCCAGTTGGCTGCTTTTTATTCCTTCAAGAATATCATCTAAATGGATCTATGCAGTAGATATCATTTCAAGTTTCTAGCCTTTCTCTGCTTTGTTTTGTTTTTATGGTGTTGGGGGTGAAATGCACAACCTTGTTTATACTAGTAAGCCCCACCCTCAGTTCTGGGATGTACACTTTATTAATAGAGTTCTCTGGAGCCAGCCAATGTTTCCCTTCTTTTAATTGTGTGAGAGGATACACCACAATATGGATACACCATTCTGTGTTTAACCATCCATTTATAGAAGAACATTTGAGTTGTTTCCATTTGGGAGCTATTATGAACAAAACTGTAAACAATGGGGTATAAGCTTTTCTGGAAACATAAACCTTCATTTTCCTCAGCATGAATCCCACCTATAGCATGACATGGTTGCATTGCTATACTATAAGATATTATGTTTATACACTATACATGTCTCCAAGTTGGAGTAAAAGAAAGTAATAACCATTAAGGTGTTCTTCATATACTTACTACCTAATGTATCTCAGGTACATAAAAATATAAGGGTGTTTTTACCTTCCACCAAAACATTGCTCCAAAGTGGGTATATATGTCTCAGCATCAGAGATAATCATTGTCAGGAGAGATTCTAATGGGTATGTGGTCACTGGAGTTTGACAGTATTGGTCTCAGAACCTCACCTTTGACTGTATGCTCTTGGGTGTGTTACTTAATTTTTACAAGATTTAATTTTCTCATTTGAAAATAGCTATAACTTTATGAGAAATCTGGAAATAGAAAGAAATAAATGTGTATGTTTGGTTCCTAATAAAGCCTTCAATATGTAACAGATTTTATTAGCCTGGGGATCAAATGAGAAAACATATTCTAGAGGTGATAGGGAAGGCAGCCTCATAGGCTGGACTCATCCTGTCTCAGAGAGAGGCCATAGAAAGAAATAAGCACCTTCTGGGGGCACTATTAACCCCAAGTCTTAATGGTTGTGCAGAGCTGTTGCAAAAAAGGGTCCCAAGGAAGATACTCTGTTTTCTTACTTGCCTAAAGATAACCTGTCAGTCAGGATTAACCTGTGTGGAGTCTTAGTAAGTTTAATATTTTAAAAACTTACACTGTCACAAATACACACATAGCCACTCTTACATATGATGGAAAGATCTTTCAGAATGTTCATGGGTCCTGAAGGTTCTCCATGTAACCTCTCTGGTTAAAACAAATACTCTCCTGTAAGCAGGCGATGGTGGCACAAATCTGTCATTTCAGCATGCAGGAGACTAATGTGTGAAGACTGACCACAAAACCAGCCTGAGCTGTTACAGAGACAACCAGCTTCAGAGACAACAAATAAACAGTCCTGATGTGTTGGGTAGCCTTTACCCACAGCTGATTTATATAACATGATTAGAGGAGGCAGCTTGTTCCAGGACCTCAGGAAAGAAGTCCTGGGATGTAATGGAAAAATGTCTTTTCTTTTTACAGTTTGGGTTTGTTTGTTCTAGCTTGTTACTAATGGATTTATTTGTCCGAATTGTTTCCTTTTTAAACTAAGTGAACACTCCTGCAATAATTCACTATATACTTGCAAGCATACACCCAGCACCTCAGATAAACACACCTCAACTGCATTTCCTTGCTCTGTGGCTCACGAGTCTACTATGGAAGATGCCCATATACAATGGAAACTGAGTTGCCAAACAATTTGAAAATTAAAATATGAGACCTTCCCAGGACGTCTTTTTTTTTATTTTTACAGTTTTCTCATTGTAAGAAATCCCAGGCCTAAGGCTATTTTGATGTCTCACTGAAGAGTGTTCAGTGGTAAATGGGATTAGGACACATTTCAGCAGTGAAAGCTGTTTTAGCAGAAAATAGAAAGCACTCTCTGTGGATGTATATAGAATGCATTAATATATTTTCAAAATTGCATGTTCATTGTATGGGATGGAAGACAACTAAAATACTGATTTTGAAAAAGTATCAACATGATGCTGACATTAACTTCATAAGACACATTAAAATTCAAACTCAGGTGAGAAGTGAAGCCTGTTAAAACTGAGGCTTTAATAACTGTAAAACATGGCTTTGAAAGCCCTTCACATCCTGCCCAATGCATCACTTCCTCCTTCCCAGAACAGTGCAATCTAAATTTTTTAATTGTAATGTTTAAAAGGAGACACCACCTTCTACAATCATCGTAACGAATCTTGTTTAGTGAAAAATCCCAAAAGTAACCATGGGAAAGGAAATGAGTCTGTTACTTACCTTTCTATCCCTTTCCCTTTGAATGAGCCATTTTTCCTCTGGGAATGCTGAATTCTTTGGTACTGTCCAATCTTCCTATAGGAAAGCTTTAGGGGTTCAGGTTGATGCAACCGAAGGCCCTCCATTCTGTCCCTTTCTTCTGGGATGACCATTTAGGGGTTCTTTAGCTTTTGAACTAAGAACTTCTAAAAAATTATACCATGACAGAGAACATTGCATAATTTTTAGATGTTTGGAGCAAAATACACAGGAAAGTTTTAGACTCTTCTTCTCTCCCAGGTGTGGGATTGGCCATATTTTATTGCAGAGGCTTGCAGTGATGCATGTGACAGAAGTGTGGGAAATTTCATGGTATCCTGTGAAATATTACACAGAGAAGGCATATTTAGAATAAAGAAGTCACAGTGTAGTTGATAATCATATTTAGATATTCATGTGTGAGTTCTGTAAGGGAGGAAAAGACTCTGGATCTTGAGCTCTTCTGTTAGACCTGTCAAATGGGCAAATGTCCCCATGGGACACACATAAAGAGGCAGGCAGTTATTTGGCTGTCTCTGTGTTACTGAGAGGGCTATTTCATTACATCTTGAATTTCTGTTGAAGATTTTTAAAGCACAAGGCTCAAAAAAAGTGCAGTACCTGAACCACTTGCACATTATTTCTGCATTTATTTTATGGCTAAGAGCAAAGCCTAACTCAGTGAAAATTTTACCACAAGGTGGCAGCAGACACTAGGTTATAGGTTTGTCTCATTGCTCGTTGGCCCTGCAAGTTCAGCTGAACAGTACCCGCTGCTTAAAAAGGAAACCTCTGGAAAGAGATGTAATCTGTTCTGCTTCCTATGTCTGTAGCCATCAGTAATTTATATTATGAAAGGGCATAGCATTTAGTTGGGGGAGGCTTGTTCAAATGCTGATTTCAATACAGTACATTTGAGATGGGATCCAATACATAAGTCTCACAGGTTCTCAGATGGTGCTGATAATTTTGGTACATGGAATTTTGTATGCTTCAATATCTTGGAGAAGAGTTTCAGATGGAGCAAGAGGCTGGGAATATGACTTAAGGTTGAGCATATGCTTAACTCCCCTGAGGCTGTAGGTTCAAAACTCCCCCCCTCAAACAAAGAACAGGAACAAAATGTGTAATACTGAGATGCTAAGAGGGAATGTTCAGACAGCTCCTGCTCCAACCTGGTGGCAGGACCTGACTCAGTCACTTTACTTGTTGGTGCTCATGTTCTCATCTCTCAAATGGAAATGCTGTGGTGCCATCCAGAGTTTCATAGTGAGATTCAAGTGAAGTAGAAATGCTGCTGCAGCCAGAAATGAACATTAGGGAACATGCTAGATGTGCAGAATACAGATGATCCCTAAACCACACTATAGGAGCCTGCCCTACATTGTGACTTAGCTGCTTTCGTCCTGTGGGCTGGAATCCTTTCCAAGTCTGGTTTTCCTCTAGGTGAAAATTATAGGTATTAGAATGAATAGATACATAAATCAGCCAGGATTTTTTACATAGTGATTGGTATTGCATCTTAATTCTGTTGCATTCAATCAAATACGTGGTTGGCTGTGACTAATTTTATGTCAGGAAGAGAGAGGTATTTTATTCATGTGAATGTATGTTCATGTTTGCACATGTCTCTTTCTGTGCAAGTTCGCCTATGTGAAATAGGCCAAAATATTTGAGGCTTTCACTTCCTGTAGATCACAGAAAAATTCTAAAGCATAAGTATAATCTGGTTACAAAAACTGTCCAGGGAAGAAAAATCAGAACACACACAGATATCAGTTTTTAAGTCAGGCTGTATTTAAATCCTAGTTTTATACCTATTAAGCTGTGGGATCTTAGGAAATGTGACAAAAAACAAACAAAAAAACCAGCAACCTCCCTGAACCTCAATTTTGTGTGTGTGTGTGTTTAAAAAGACCAAAGACACCTCCTACTTGCCTTTTAGTTCTTAACAAATATTTAAATGCCTAGTGGTTGCTAGGCACTGATATGGACATCAGGAACACTGCAGTGAATAACACCCCCCCACCCTCCCCCAGACACACACACAATATGAACTATCTTAAAGTGCTACAAGAGAGCCAGAAAGAAACACCCGACAAAATAATTTCAGCTAGTGGTAAATGCTAGCAAGAAATGAAAGGTGATGATACAGTCAAATGACAAAGATGAGGAGCCACACTGGATGGAAACACCAGAGAAGTCTCTCTGGTGGGGTCATTGGGCCTGAAAGCTGAGTAAGGAAATACTGTGTGAAGATCTTAATGTTTCAGACAGATGATTCCAGAGACAGGGTGTGTATGTACTAAGCTGCAGAAGCAATCTGGGTTAAACCAGCTAAGGACTTCACACTTAGTGTCTCAACTAGATCTTCAGAGCAAAGGGAAAAAAGTTAGCAGGATTATAAGAAGTTAGTCCATTCACATTTATTCAGGGCAATGGAATCCAGCCTGGGAACAAATTAATTAGAATTTCTGATAAGATTTACAATTCTTTATTTTTTATTTTTATTTTTAATATGCATTGGTGTTTTGCCTGCATGTATTATCTAGGTGAGGCTGTCAGATTCCCTGGAACTGGAATTATGAGCCACCATGTGGTTGCTGGGAATTGAACTCAGGTCCTCTGGAAGAGCAGCCAGTTCTCTCAACTGCTGAACCATGTCTCCAGCCCCTGAATTTACAATTCATAAAGAGAATTTTATGCTCTGGGTATGCTTACAAATAAATTGTTTCAGGAACTAATAAAGGATGCTGCATAAAGCTAGAAAGCCACCATAGAAAAAGTTATCAAGGGACCAAAGAAGGCCTCTTAGAGAGGTGACATTTGAGATATTTCCTTTGAAAAACTATGCTAAAGTTAGGGAGAGGGATTTAAAGAATAACTACTTAAGCAGGATCCGGGAGGTGGATGTGAACTAGGAACTTGGGAGAACACAAGGATCAGTGTGGCAGGAATGTGGGGCAAGGGGGCACATTGCATGTAAGTCTTAACTACTGCTCAGAAGAGGCCCTGGAGAGGCAAAACTGCACCTGTGGACAAGGGAGACACCACCAGATGGTGATGATTAGCTCCACTGTCAGGTTACAAACTCAGAGAACATTTAGGAAGTGTAATAAACTAGATACGTGTCTGTGGGTCAAGGGACTGGGTGTATAAGAACACAGGAGTTTGAGGTTATAATCATGGTCAGCCATGAAAGGTTAAGGCTCATAAATGAAAAAACAAGAGTATAGGAGTTTCACAAAGAAGTATTCAGCAGAGCTAGAGGAAAAAGCATAAATCCAAGTTTCCCCATAAATCTAGTTGTTGTTTTTTGGGTTTTTTGTTTGTTTGTTTGTTTCTGATAGTCCTCATAGTACTTAGCTTGGAACCACCCCATGAAAACACAGCATTTCCTGACCATTTGAAGATGTGTCTCTGAAAGCCCAAGAGCTGTCTACAGCAGGTCAAAGTCTAGTTCAAACACAGCATCCTTTGCTCTCAACAGTAGCCTTCTGTTGAACACACATGAAATTGCATAATCCTATTTCAGTAACCATGGCAACAGTTGAGTCCTATAGAAATAGCTATTGATTGAAATCTCTAAATCAGAGATAGCAAACATGACTTCCCACTGGAACCTGGAATGGATCTGGAAGAAGCAATGGGGTGTGATAGGGAGGATTGTCAAACTATAATGTATTGAGACAATCAAATATTACTGAACTACAAATTTTGAGCCTCGTGAGTACAGCTCATAGTCAGCTTGGAGGTCACCACTCTACTGTCTTTTCCAGGTATTTTTGTGTTTACTCTCCAAGCAGCCAGGTCTTTGCCTTCGGTATACTTAGATCTAGTCCTCCTGCTGCCCAGGTTACAATTTGAACTTCATAACATTCACGTGGCTCTTGGCCACTTTCAGGATGTTTTTGCATTCTATCTCTAATGTGTTCGGCTTAACTGTTTGGGTGTGGACTGTCGAGGAAGCAACAGGGCCTCCAGGGACAAGTTGAAACAAGCAAGTTCACAAGTCCACTTTTATTATGGAGAGGAAAACCTTAAATACTTACCTCTCCCACCCTCTCCCCTACCCAGCCAGAGGAAAGGGCTTTGATTTGGCCCTTAGTCTCTCCCAGGTCTAGGAATGTTGAATCCGGACTCCGCCCTCGTCAAAGCCCCCAGGCTCAGACCCCAGGTTGGCTTTTGCTTAGGAGCACACAAGGCACTAGTTTTCACCAGTTCGTACTGGCTGAGGCCAGGCTGGTCTCTGGGCCCTTTAGAAGCCTCTACCCTCAGCCCTCTGCGGATCAGATAAACTGAGACTCTCTGGCTGTTGCTTTTAAACCTGGGTGTAATGAACACATCTAGCAGGGCAGGACAGTGCGGGGTGGGGTCACTAGTTAATGAAATTCTTTTGCATCTTAATGAGCCAAGTGAGCGTTTTTTTTTTTTTTCCTACCCCCCCCCCACACACACTAATGCTAGCCACCCCAAAGACCCAACTCCACCCCAGACTCCTGAATCAGGAATTTCTTTCTTTCCACCTTGCTTAAGTAAATCTCTTTGTTGGAGCTTTAGCGCTAAGCAAAGGGGTGTTGCTTTACAGATCAGAGAAGTGTGTACTGGCTGCCTAGGAACAGCGGTCTCATAAAAGGTGACTTTATACTAACACCATGGACACCTTAGAAGTCAGCCAGAGAGATGGAACACAGTGTCTGAAGCAGGAGGAGACCTGGAGTCAACCATGATTTCTTCCCATTTCTTCTCTGTATTGCTTGTGGCCTCAGGTTAGTGTTTCTGATTGATTGATGAAATAACAGTTGAATTCTCTTCCACTGGACTCCTTTTCACTTGTTCTAGCAGTTTTTTTTGTCTTTTGACTCAAGCGCTCCACGGTTGTTCCTCATGGGACAATCTACCTTCTTATCAAGATATTTTCATACATGCAGCTTATAAAAGGGAAAGGGGCAAATTCTCTGGGAGACAATGGCCGTTTCTACTAGTATCTGAAATCTGGAACCTCAGAAGCAAACTTCCATAGAACTGTCCATTTGTGCTCCTAAGAATTGTGCATATAAAACTACACAATGATAAAATGATTATGTGGCTAATTAGTAATATCAAGGACTAGATTAAATATTGTCAGCAGATAATCGAAATGACTGGTACTATGTGCCACAGTGTCAGAGCAAGGTACTTCCATACATAGGCAAAATATTTAAAGATGATATCCTTAGATATCTTTAACTGTCTATCTGATTCATAATGAGGTACGCATAGAAAGTACTGGGAACACACATAGTAAGAATTTAGCAGTGACTGGTTTTGAGGTTACAGGTAGAAGTGATAGAGTTGGATAAATGGGGAAGAATATATGCAGATTTGAGTTTTACTTTTCTTTATATATTTTCTTATTTAATTAAAGTAACATGAGTTCTATTTTGCATGAACAAAAGTATGTTACATGTCTTAGTAATACTTTAAAATAGTGATCATGTTGAAATGACATTTAAGTAATTTGGATCAAGTAAAATCTTCTTAAATAATTTTTACCAACATTAAAAAACTTTCAACAATGTGGTTATTAGAAAACATTAAATTAATTACACATTGGACAGTCTTTTAATCTTAAAAAGTCTTTACAGGATTTTTTTTTTTTTTTTGAATGGTTCTGGTAAGTCTGGAACTTACTATGTAGGGTGGCCTTGAATTCACTGACATCCACATGACTCTGCTTCCTGAGCTCTGGATTAAAAGTATGCACTGTCCACATTTGCTGATTTATGTAGATCTGTCTTCAAGACCTGGAATTTGTTGGCTTTAATGAATGGGGTGGACTGTAGTCCAATGCTGTGGACAACTTTACTCCAGTTTCAATGTACATTCATATATGAATGTAACAAAGAAAGCAGTCATTCAAGGAAGGTTGCTAGAGTTTAAAAAAACATGTAAATAAATGTTTTGTAATAAGTATTGACAGAGCAATTCTTTCCCAGAACTTTTAAAGAACAGGCCAATTTAAAAATGATTGCCTGGCATGTATTATAGGTTATATCTGGGAAATCATGAAAGCAAGGAAGTATGCCATCTTCAGATTCAGTGTACACTGACTCGGTTGAGTGCTATAGCTTTGTTCTGTCATTTTGTAGTTGGAAGTTTCTGGCCTGGCCTAGGCCCAAGGTCTGGTCTCTTAGTTCCAAAGAATCAATTACACAGAAGTTTATATTCATTACAAGCTGCTTGGCCTGTGGCTCAGGTACATTACTTGCTAACCCTTAACCTTAAACTAACCCATGATTGTTACCTTGTTTAGCCACATGGCTTGGTACCTTTTCTCAAAGCAGCATGGTTGTCTTCTTTCTTCTGAGTCTGCTGATGTCTGTCTCTCCTTTTTCTCTTCCTAGAGTTTTCTTAGTCTGGTTACCCTGCCCATACTTCCTGTCTGCCTTCTGGCTAGTCAGAGTTTTTTAAAACCAAAATGAATGACAAATATTTACAATGTACAAGAGCATAATCCTACACCAAATAATGAACATGAAATATAAATTGAATGTAAATGTTTAACACATCTAAGAACAATCTAGAAACAAAATACACCTGAGGTAAAAGGCCCTCTGCTTCTTTTCCTGAAGCTGTTCTAATAGTTCCCCAAGGTATTTCTCACCACCCCTCATTTTTTTGACTATCTATGTAACCTCTGTTTTGATTTTTGAAACAAAAATCTCATTATATAGCTCAAAGTGCCCTCCAGCTCATGGTCCTCTGGCCTCATCCTCTTGGCTACAACAATATACTTGTGTCACTATTTCCTTAGAATACTGTGCTTGAACCCAGCTCTCTTTTGGTAAACACAGACACACATGCACACGTGTATGTACACACGCACGTGCATACACATGTGTACACACATATCTTATAAGATATTTTCTTCATCAATTTTTATCTTGTAAAGAATCTATTTCTAAATTCACATAAAAATAGGGTGCACATTCCCACAAGCTGAGCAACAGCCACTTCTGTTACTGTTTCTATAGTGTCCATCAGTCTCTAATGTCTGGCAATGTCTTTTTTGACCTGTTTTGCTATAAAATCAAGTTATTGATTTTGACACAAAATATATTAAAGAAAAAGTTTAAAGCCAATTGATTCTTTACTGCAATAGCCAACAAGGCATTATTAGATTAAGACATAAGCAACTAGCTACATGGCCCAACCTGTGGAACTGAACCATAAAATCTCACCCAGTTAAATAGCATATAGTTACAAGTTTTCAGATACATTGAATGCCACATAAAATCTACATAACTAGTGAGGAAGGATCATTTCATTCTGTTTCTCCTCATTCATTTAACAAGTATTAATTGATTATATACTATGGGCAGCCACTGTTCTTGGACCTGGGCACACAGTAAGTGCCTGTCTCTGATTCTTGAAGCTTGCATTTGAAGTAGAATTGTAAGAGTTAGTGCCCATGGTGTGGACACCTTTATTTGTCCAGAGAAGATCTCAGGCACAATGACACTTTATCAGTCACATACAGGAGATGAATGGGCTGTAGACATCCTGGTGAACATATTTGGAATGTCATTGGTATGAGGAACAGAGAAGCCCATGTGGCAGGATCAGAGTGAGCTGAGCCAGGGAATCACATATGAGGTAAAATAGACAAAGCGAGGATTATCCTGTGGGATTAACATTTTTATTTTATTATTTTTTGTGTGTATGAGTGATTGATCAGAAAACCTCTAATTTTGGATCCCACCTTCTACCTTGTTTGAGGCAGGGTTTCTTTGCTTTTTGCTGCTGTGTATACCAGGGTGGCTAGAATGCTAGCTTCTAGGATTCTCCTGCCTCTGCCTCTCAGCTCCCTTTAGGAATGTTGAGATGGACAGAAGTGAATACAGCTGCCTTTAAGTAGCTTCTAGAGAACGGAACTCATGCCTGCTTTCATGTTTGTGTAGCTAGTGCTTGATTCACTGGGCCTGCTTGCGAGTCCTGCCCCTGAGCTTCAGGGTCTAGCAGGTGAACCTGACTTTTTGTTGTGAGGCTGATGACCAACACTCAGAAAGGCAGTGATGCCGCCTGATGTGAGCTTTAGCACATTGCCATCTCTGTTGTGGGGAGCTTAGTCATGCAAATTACACTCAATATTTTCTTATATGATGTAAATAATCTTTGCATTCACTTTCTTTTGTTGTTGTCTTAGTTTGTCAAACAGCATGCATTTGTCTGACATGTCTCACAGGGCTAATATGAGATTTTCCACAGAGTTGTGCTCCACCAGGAGGCTTCAGGACATATTCACTTTCTTGCCTTTTTTGTCCTCTAGAGGTTGCCCATATTTCTTGCCACTGTTATAAAAGCCTCATCTTTTTCACTGTTTACATTTTTCTCTGTATTTTGCTTTCATCTTACACTCATGCAGGTAATCCAAGATAGCTTCTTTCCTAAGAACTTCAGCTCAGTCATAACTTCAAGGCCCACTGTGCTATTAAGAGTGTAGTATATGTTGTGGGGATGAGGAACTAGGTATTTTGGCTAAGGCAAAAGGGCCATTCTGTCAGAAGTTACTAAATCACACCTGACACAGACTGCAAGCATCCACACACCTCTAGAGTGCATATTTTAATCACAGAGAAGTTCTAAACAAGGTTTGAAGGATAGAGAGGAAAATCCATGAACAAAACTGTGGTTTGGAATTTTTCAGAAAGGCTCCTGAGCAGAGAGACTGAATAAGTCCTAAAGTATGGGCCTGCAGGCAGAAAAGGGAGAGGAGACAGTTATAAAACTCTGATGAACCTTTAGAAACAGATTCAGAACTTGTAAGTGTCAGGAAGGGCTCCTTTGGAGTGCAGACACAAGGTACAGGTATGAGAAGATGGAAGCTCTGCCCACTGAAATAGGAAACTCAAATCTGGAGGTTGTACACATGAATGACATCTGTCTCCACCTGAGTGCAGCATCCTTCCATCCTCAGTAACTTGGAGAACAGATGGAGGTGTAATTTTGAAGTTCCCTAACATCTGGCCTACCTCAGTATCCAATACTTGACCAAGTAAATTGAAGTGGTAATTTTGTTTACTTACAACCCTTTATTATTTAACGTGTGAGAAAAGTTGATTTCTTTTGTTCTCTAAGTGAATTTTTCTTAAAATCATCTTTCTCCTTATTTGCAAACTCCTATCATCTGTAAATAAGGACCTTTGAATTTTTTTTCTTATTTGTATTCACTTTGTCTCTTGTCCTTGTCTTATGGCACTCAGGTTTCAATTACTATGTTGAACAAGAGTAGAAAAGGTGATCATCTCTGTCTTATTTCTGCTTTTAGTAGAAATGCTTTGATGATTTTCCATCTAGTATGATGTTGCCTGTGGTTTTATTATATATTACCTTCATTATCTTGAGATATGTCCCAGTATTTCTAGATTTTCCAAACCTTAATTATAAGATATATTGCATTTTGTCAGAGGCCTTATTTACCTCCACGATCATGTGATTTCTGTCTTTGAGCCCATTTGTGTGATTAATTACATTTACTGATTTGCATTTGTTAAGCCACCCTGTATCTCTTTTGATGCATTCTTGAATTTAGTTTGCAAGTATTTTATTGAGAATTTTTGCCTCTATGTTCTTTGAAGAGATTGGTCTCTAGCTTTATTATTTTTGTTGGGTCCTTATTCAGCTTTGGTGTTATGGTAATACTGGTTTTACAAGAGGAATTTGAAAATATTCTTTCTGTTTTTATTTTATGACTTCTTTGAGAAATCATGATGTTAGTCTTTCCTTAAGGTTATGATAGAATTCTGCATTGAATTTCTCTGGCCCTAGAATTGTTTTTGAAAAACTTGGATGATGTTTAAATGCTGTTTCTATTTGTTTGGTTGCTATGGCTCTGCTTAAATTATTTACTTCATCTTGATTTCACAATAGTAGGTCATATACCTAATATACATATAGGAGGTCATATACATATAGGAAGTTTTTCTTTTTTTATTTATATTATCCAGCTTAGTGGAATATAGATTTTAAAAGTATGTCTTTTATATTCTCTAATTATCTCCCAGGGTTTGTATCTTTCTCTCTTTATTTCTAGTTTTATTAATTTGGGTCTTTTCTTTCTACTACTGTTTGGTAGTAGGAAAAACAGATTATGGATGCTTATCTTTGTTTAGAGGTTTTGGTTAATAGTAATAGTTAATATCGTTCTAAAAAAGAAAAGGGAATATAGATAGGATAAAAGGATGGATTATTGAATATACTTTTAAAAGACAATTACTTGTTTTAAATACTTTACAATGATATGACTTTAGCTTATTGATATAAATTTAAGGTTAATTTTTACACTGTATGTATACTTCTACTCTTGGTTATGTATAATGTTTATGTAACTCATATAAAATTGTAATGTATTATTAAGAAATACAGATTAATAATTAGTCATCTGTAAGTAATGCTATATTTTTTGGATTATACAAAGATATATTTTAATTAGGTAGGTAATCTTCAGACACTTCAAAGACCTACAGAATGTGACATTTAAAATGTTGTAAGTACTTAGACTTTTATGAACAGTGAGACATGTCTGCTCTTGACATCACCAATCTACATCAAGAAGATAATGGGCAACTAACAAATTCTATATGTTGTTTACTTTCTCTGTGGCAAAAGCTAGACACTGGACAAGAAATTGTTCTTGCCTGGACTGCTTGATAGTATGCTTTATAAACTGTACATGCAGGGCCCATAGGAAAGTGACCTCTAGAACTTTGCCAGAACAAACCAAGATGGTCCTTCAGATTCCAGCTTTGCAGAAAACTATCAAACATTCTGTAGGTCACAAAGAGAAGCGACTGACAAACTATACCAGAATGGGCAGAGCAGTCCTTCATATTTTCTGTTTCACTAAAAAGTCAGCCAGAGACTCTAGACCTATAGGCTGAAGATGGATGCACAAACGCTACAAAGGAATTTTGGGTGACTTTTCAGGTAGCCAGATGTCTGTCATTTCCGGAATTTAGAAGTTGCTTATAGTGCCCTTCTTTACTCGGGTAATATTATATCCTTCTGTGGTCTTTGATAGAGTTGAAGATCAGATAGTTATAATTATAGTTTTCTTTAGTTATAATAAAAGGTAAATTATATATGAAAATTTAGACTCACAAGAATAAGGTAGATGATAGAATATTTATTTTATTTGCTAAATACAAATAGACTAGATATTGTAACTGTAATTCCTGCTTGATAACTATTCTGTTATATGCAGTTTTACTATGGTAAAATTGTAACCTTCCTTTTTGATTAGACAGAAAAGAGAAGGGGTGTCTTTCTGTATGCTGTGAATTACCATTGGATAATAAAGGAACTATTTTGGCCTATGGCAAAGCAGCTTATAGGCAAGCGAGAAATCTAAGCATAGATAAAGGGGAAGGAGGGTACAGTTACATGGAGATGCTACAAACTGAAGAAAGCAAGCAAGATGTAAAGAAACACAGGTAAGCCATAAGCTATGTGACAAAACATAGATTAGTAAAAATGAGTTGAGTTAATATGCAGTAGCTAGCTAGCAATGAGCCTGAGTCATAGGCCGATCAGTTTGTAATTAATATGCATGTCTGAGTCATTATTTGGGGTTAGGTGGCTGTGGGAATGCAGATTTAGACCTTGAGCTGGAAGGACCAGAAACATATGACTACATCTTTCTTTCTGTTTATTAAATTTAGCTAAAGTTTTGTTAATCTTTTTAAAGAACAAACTTCATTTTATCGATACTTGTATTGCTTTATTTTTTATTTCTGTTTCATTCATTTCAGTACTAATTTTGATTATCTCTTTTTGTTTACAATTTTTGGATGTCTCTTTCATTTCATTTTCAATGCCTTTGGGTGCATTATTAAGTTATTAATTTGAGATCTCTTTTTTATGTAGGGATATTGTGCTGTAATCTTTCATTTTAGGGTGCCTTTGTTGTGTCTCATAGATGTCAGTATGTTTCATTCCATTCTAGTAATTTTTAAAATTTCCTAATTTTTCCTTTTCTGACTTCATTATTATTAGGTAGTGACTGTTTAGTTTTACACTGTCTATTGTTGTTTATATAGCTTTATTATATTGTGGTAAGAAATGTTATTTCAGTTTCTTCTATTTTTTTGAGACTTGCTTTGTGTCCTAATATGTGATTGATTATGGAGAAAGTTTCATGGAATGATGAGAAGAAAGTGTATTCTTTAATGTTTTAGTGGGATATTTTTTAGAAGTTTATTAGGTCATCTAGATTTTGGAAAGTTTTTTCTTAGATCACACTGGAAATATCCCCTATACCTTTGTTATGGTATTCTTCTCCTATATCCATAACTCAAAAATTAGATCTTTTCATGGTGTTCCAAAACTATCTCATGTTATGTTCTTATATTTATTTTAAAATTCTCATTGATTTTTACTGAGCAATCCAATATTTCTTGTAGCTCCACTTTCTGTTTTTGACACGACCTATTCTGTGGGGAAGGCTTTTTACTTAGTTTTTAATTTGGCTTATTGAGTTTTTATTTCTCAGCATCATTTCAGTTTGAATTTTCTTCAGCAGTTCTATCTTCTTCTTAAATTTAATTTTCATATCTAAGATTGACTCCCTTATTTAATTCAGCTATTTTTGTGGGGTGTTTTTTGCATTATTTGTTCATAGTTTTAATCACTCTTTGTCTGTAAGATCCTCCAGGGAATTCTTAATAAGACTTACTACTATGAGATTAGTAACCTTTGTTGGTGATGCTGTCTTGGTTTTCTTCTACTTTTGCTTCTGTACTGGGACTTTTGTATCTGAAGTAGTGTGTTAGTTGCTTTTTTCTTTTTGAAAAAATAGTCTTTCATATTTTCAGGTATGTGTATGTAAAATGTACAGAAGATCTTGTTTTCTAATTTGAAACTTGTGTTGAGGATTTCAGGTTCTATCCCCAGACTTTTGAGAGTCCTCTATTCTCTGCCAGAACAGTATTCAGAGAACAACACATTCCTTGCTAGTCCTCTCCACTGCCTTCTGATATGGTTCTGTAAGACTAATGCTCTGTGTAGAATGATCTCTGATGGGAACAGTAGATGTAGGGGAGTTGGGTGCATAGTCAGGAGGTCTGAGGAAGAGATGTGGCCCCTTGGGTAATCATGCTGGGGTCTGCAAGGTGAGGTGTGTTACCTGTAGGCGATGTATGGCTCCAAGTGGTCTTTAGGTACTAGGAGCTAGTCTTTAGGGTGGATGGTGCTAGTTGTATGTCTGCACAGATCTACAGAGTTCTGAGGTGGTAGTGTGGGCTGGGTTGCCAGTGCTACGTGTTAGGTGTGGCTCCATGAGCTTTTCAGGTTTATGAGCGTGTAATGGTCTTTTTAAGAGTGTGGCACAAACTGACACCTTGAAGCCCATTCCCTACAGAGGAACACCTAACCCAATCTTAATACTGGGATGAGGGAATTGGTTCTACCTCAACTAGATATACTGGAAAGAACTGACCCAACTTGGGACTCCTTGCCCTTGTTGGGGAATGGATGGCGGATGGGGTGGGGGGAGGCTGAGGGAGGGCTGGGAGGGACTGGGAGAAGGGAAGGGAGGTCAAGCACTAGTATATATAGAAAAAAAAACCTTTTCGAATAAATTAAAAAAAGGAGAAAAAACAAAACTAGCTAGCTAACTAGCTAAATAAATAAATAAACAATAAGCAAAAAAAAAAAAAAAAAAAAGTGAAGGAATGCTTTTTTGTTTTCAGGGTTCCAACTTACTCTTTTTATTTCCCAAAGTTCTGAGAGTCTAGCCAGAGTTTACATTAACTAAAGATGAAAGTAAGCTGAAATTAAGGTGAGAAAACAGGAAAGGGGAGAAGGAGACTGGAAGTAGGCCCCTGCAGGGAGACAGGTAGCAGCCCAGAATGCATTGTGAATTGTAGTGGTAAGTAACTTCTAAACCACTGCATGATAGATGACACAGAAAACAATGTCATTTGGAGAACTATTTTTTACCAGCCTTCCACACTGTATCTAATAAGATATATAGTGAATGCTTGTAAGATAAAATTTACAACTGCTAAGACTATGAATGGGGAAATTTATATTAAGAATAGCAACCAATGATCCACATAGATTCTCTTAAATAATGGTGGTCCAGACAAAGACATTTCTCAGCGTTGGTCTCCAGCGTTATAAAGTATGAGTTGCTTGTCTAAGTTTCCATGTGGCTAGTGACCCACAAGGCTGGGACCAGAGTCCAAGTGTTTGTGAAACACAAAGTGCCCCCTTAATTTGTTCTCTTTCTTCACCCTCAGACCTACTGTTAACACTTTGTGTGTAGCTGCATTTCCCAAATTCAAACTTTCAATTTTACAGATTTTTATGCCTCCCCAATTTACTGTAATTCATAAAATAATTTCAATCACATGAGAATGTGGGATATGAATCTGGCAATTTTAGGTTAAAATTCTAGCTCAGCCATTATTAGTTAGCTGTGCCACATACGGCCATTTTTGTGCTGTTAATTTTTTTTGGCATAAGGTAGAGCTGACAGTAGTTGTCACAAACTATCCTGTTAGCTTGTGAGTGACAAAAGGTCCCAGATCCTCAGCAAGCCTACCAAGCCAGTTCAGTTTATTACTGAGCATCCCAAGTGAAAAAATGTACCCATATGCATTGTGCTTTTCCCTCTATGGCTTCCAATATGAAGGATGCTGGGAAGCCTCACAGAAAGCTACGTAAAGTATAGTTTTGTGTTTTCTCTCAGGTGTTCTAGCTGCTCCAAGCTTTGTTGTGGAGAATGCCAGCCCCATCCTGGAAAATGTGTCTGATCACACTCGGGTTGCCACCATCACTGTGTCACTCTCACCTCACACTTCTCTGCTTGGAGATCCCGTTATTATTAATGCCAGCCCTGTGGTGCATCCTTTTGTGCTGTCTCGTAGACTATCACATCTGTGGGATGTAAGTATGGAGGTAGATAGGACTGGATCTAAGAGACTATCCTCTCTACTTTTCTTTCTACTGCTTGTTTAGTTTGGTATATGTGTGTTGTTTGTTTCAGCCTTTTTTAGAGACAGAGTTTCTCTCTGTGTGTATCTCTGGCTGCCCTGAAACTCACTCTGTAGACCAGGCTGGTTTTGAACTCTCAGAGTTCTGTCCCCCAGTTGCTGGGATTAAAGGCATGCATCACCACACCTGATTGTTTTATATTTTTGAGATTACATAGTTTAGGTTAGCCATGAACTCCTGAGTCCCTTTCTTGACCTCCCAAACTCGGAGATTATAGGCCCTCTTGCATGCTTTTAATTAATTTAACGTTCCTTTTTTGGGGATCCTATGTTGTGCCAAATATTCTCCAAATCCTTGAGAATAACAAGGAACACCTGTTTTGCAGGTACTTATTACATCCACTTGCTTGTAGGACTACATGCTAATTAAGTGAATGCACACAAATATAAATTGTAAATATTACCTGAACAATATAATACAAATTCTCAGATAGGTGAGAGAATCAGACAAGGACAAATGATATAGTCAAGGTTTCCCTGGGGTAGAATTATATGAAAAGCAGTCTGTAGTATGGACAGGAGTTGAATAAATGAAGAAGAGAACATTACAGGTTACATGCAAAGGCCCTGTAGGAAGAAAAATCCTGATAAGGAGATCCTGAAGGATCAGTGTGACTAGATCTGAACAGAGAATGTGATGAGAAATCTGACTGCTAAGGGGATGAAGAACAGAACTTGTAGGGCCTAGGAGATATGCTGGGAGGTGCAATTTATTATCTCAGTCTAGTAAAGCTAATTTTCCTACTGGGATGACATTCAAGTGGGCACAGGGCTCATTATATGACATTTGGTTTCCCTAAAATCAGGGTTGTTCAAACATGCTGTAAAGCTATTGCATGCATAGTATCATCTGATCCTTTTACATTGCCTCCTGCCCAGAGCCTTAAAGGGGACACAGTGTACTAACATCTTCAGACATAGTTGAACTGCCTTTGCCTCCAGGGCCTGGTTCTCTTGTGTTCCTCTAGGCTCTCAGGACAGTTTCTGGCAGAAGCATCTTCCATCAGAGAAAAAGAAGGCAAGAGGATATGCTCGAGCCTACATTTTAAGACTCATATCTACTCATAAGCTATCAACTAAAGTGAGTCACATGGCCAAGCTGTAGGAATTGCAAAGTCACATGGCAAAGGACATGAGTATAAGAAAGAGCAAAACTTCAGAAATACAAAGACTACAGAGTGTGGTGGAAAAGAGTTGTGATCTGTTAATGATCTAAAAGGATCAGAGAGAAGCTACTATGGGCATGTATTGTAGAGCAGTAGTCCTAACCCTTTAATATCATTCCTCATGCTGTGGGGACCCTCAAACTTAAAATTGTTTGTTGCTACTTCAAAACTGTAATTTTGATACTATTATGAATTGTATTGTAAATGTTTGATATTCAACCCCTGTAAAAGGGTTGCTTAACCACAATGGGTTGCAATCCACAGGTTGACAACCACTATTCTAGAGAAGCAAGAGAGGTATTTAATAGAACCAGGGCTGTCCTTACTGACCCTTGGATTGTCAACCTTTAAAATTTGATTCTACTATGAAATTGGTGTAAAATGCTGTCTTATACTTGTCCTGTATTCACTTCTGTTATAAGCCCAACCAGCAAAATGGTGACAAGACTGCAATATTGCTGATCAATATTTCCTATTGTTATAATAATGAGGCAAACTGAGGAGCCCACTTTTCCTCTGTGACCCCTCTGGTTATGATCAATATGAACTTGGGTAAATTACTCAACTTTCTATACTTTCTATGTTTCTGTTTATTCTGTAAACAGTAATAATATTCCTTCACTTAGGTTGATAAAACAATTCTGTGAGGTTGTATATGCTGGTGCTTAGGCCATTATAAATAGTTGACACCTAGTATTTGTTCTATATAAATATATTTATAATCAGCTTGGTTACAAATATTCAAAAACAAAAAAATGTGGCCACATCATTAAAATGTTATCCTCACTATATGTGAAAATACACATCTTTAACCCCAATACTAAGGGGCAATGATATAGAATTACAACTTTGATCTTGTCTGAATACATGATGAGGCCTTTGGTTTTGACTCAAAACAAAATCAAATTGTTGGGTGTGATAGCTCACAGCTGTGATCCTAGAATCTGAGAAGCTGAGACAGAGGATTGCTGAGTTTTAAGCCATCTTGTTTTACAAATTGAGCTATAGGTCTACCTGGGCTATTATATGAGAACATGTCTGAAAAAAAAAACCAACTAATCAACCAACTAAACAAAAAGACCAGATCCAAATAAAAAAATACAGTGTCATAGACTAGCTCCAGATAGCATTAAAATCAATTTGATGATGATATAACTTTATAATATAAAAACATGCCTGCAAATAAAGATTCAACTTTACTATTGGACAGTAAAAGAGGGTATACACTTTTACTTAGGGTTTTACATAGATATATCCTTTCTTCTTTTTTCTTTCATATATATATGAACCTAATCATTTGATCCTTTTTTTTTGTTTTGTTCTTTTAAAAACTTTAGTTATTTATCACTGGAGTACCTAGGCTGGACTTTGAGATGGTAGCATTTTATTCCTTGACAATATATGCTAAAGATAACCATGGGGCAACAGCATCACAAACCATTTTTATCCAAATTGAAGATGTGAATGAACCACCTTCTTTCATTGGATCACTTGCCCAGGAAGATCAAGGTACCAAGGGTCTGTTTTGGGGAAAGAAAGCCCTGTGAAAATAGATATAGGTCTTATATGCTATGTCTTATGTGCTTTTATGGTACCCTGAGTATAAGGCTAAAGGAGAATGATAATCAACAACAATTTTGCTAGTATGATGGCTCAACAGGTAAATGTATTTGTAATACAAGACTGATGATCAGAGTTTGACCCTAGAACCTACAGTGGAAGTAGAGAACTGACTCCTGAAAGTAGTTTGCTGAACTCCATACACATGACATATTCATGTCCCCCTATAACACACACACACACACACACACACACACACAGAGCTGATATATACTTGATCATGACCATCTGGAAAGCTTTAAGTGGACTGTTTTGTTTGATGTTCCCAACACTGGAGATATGTTCTTCTATTCTCTTAGTCTCTTAGCACAGAAAATAGACTTGGGTGAAGCAACTTGCTCAATGTTGAGAACTATTCATGTATTTGATCACAGTGTGCTAAAATCAATATCTTAAATGTGTCTAGTGTCTAGTTGTTAAACTAAAAGTGTCATGAGGCCTGTGATGATGGTCTTCTGTGTTCCTTGCTCTCTTACCATGTAGAGAGCTCTTTCTGTCACTCTCACTCTGTGAAGTCAGATATTTAACTCCTAGTTGTATAGAAGTACATGCTGTTCAACTAAAGCATAAAATGGTTCAGATGCAGGAATGCTTACTAACTGGATTGGAGTTACTTGTTTTGTGTGAACCTCAGTCTCTTCATTGGTGTCTTAGATGGGAACTGTTCTCTACAAGTTCATGTTTCATCAATTGTCTCTAGCAGGTGGCACTGTTTTGAGAGATCATAAACGTTTGGGGGGGGAGTGAATCATTACTGGAGAAAGCAGATCACTTGAGGCTTTAAGGTTTACCTCTCATCCACTCTGTTTCCTGTTCTATGGATAAATAAGGAGGTATAGTGTACTTGATGCACGTTTCTACTGATATGGAGCCTCTTTCTTTCCATGATATACTTTATCCTCTCAAAAGATCAGCAAGAGCAAATCTATCTACCCCTAAATAGCCTGTTGTCAGGAATTTAGTCATAGCAAGGGGAAATGTAATGAACAAAATCATTGATTCAAGTAAGAGCTCAATCCTGCTTTGATGCACATCTTTTTGCTATTGCTGTCATAAAACACCATGACCAAAAAGTAATTTGGGGAGTGTGGTGGTTTGAAGGAAAATGGTACGTGAAACAAGTGGCACTCTTACAGGTGTGGCCTTGCTGTAGTAGAAATGGCCTTGTTGAGAGAAGTGTGTCTGTAGTAGAAATGGCCTTGTTGAGAGAAGTGTGTCATTGTGGGGTTGGGTTTTGAGGTCTCCTATGCTCAAGCTACACCTAGAAAGACAGACCACTTTCTGCTGCTTGTATACCAAGATTAAAACTCCTTGTTCAGCACCGTGTCTGCCAGCATGTTGCCATGTCCCATCATGATGATAATGGACTAAACCTTTGAAACTATAAGCTGTCATCAGAATTAAATGTTTTCCTTTATAAGAGTTGCTATAGTCATGGTGTCTCTTCACAGCAATAGAAATTCTAAGACAGGAGTTGGTAGCAGGAACTGGGTATTGCTGTGATAGGCCGGGGCATGCTTTGTTAGAGGGCATATAAGCTTTGAAACTGTGGATCAGGAAAGCAGTTAAATGATTTAAATGCTTATTAATAAGCCATCTTAGTGTGAGCATGAAAGACAGTGGTGCTGAATATGATTTGAACCGTGGGTTCCTGGATCAAGAAATTTCAGAGGATATGTTAGTATGTGGCCTAGAGATCATTTTTGTGATATTTTGGTGAGGAATGTAGTTGTCTTTTGCCCTTGTCTGAAAAGTGTGCCTAAGGCTAAAGTGAAAAGTTTAAGACCAATTCTGTTGACCGAGAAAAATATCAAAGTAGTCTGCTGATGTGGTTTTTAGTAATAACTTCAATGAAGATTTATAATGAAAAGGAGCATTCTGAACAGGTTAAATAACAAAATATAAAATTTCCAAAGAACAAGAAAACCAACTAGTAGAATGGAACTAAGTCCTGTGTTCAAGGAGACAAACAGGATAAAAAGGATAAAGGGAGTAGTGACCTTGGGGCACAATCCCAGATAGCTAAATATCCAATTTGTGAAAAGGAATTAAAGAAAAGTTTAGAGCTGAGTGTGGTGGGCCACACCTTTAATCTCAGCACTGAGAAGGCAGAGGCTACTGGATTTCTGAGTTTGAGGTTAGCCTGGTCTACAGAATAAATTCCAGAACATTCAAGCTATATCAGTGAAGGAAATCAATGGAAAACAGAAAGCTGGTAAGGACATAATTGAACTAAGAAAAAATTGCTGAGGCCAGGCATGTGTCAGGGATATTCTTGAATGGAGGCTTAGAGAGGCTATCTTGTGAAACTGTGAAGATGGAAGTTTGGATTACCTTGCAGACCCCAGAATGTTGGTGATGGCAGTATGGTGAGATACCTGCCAAGCAGAGCTGCTAACAGATAGTAAAACAGCCCAAGAAAAAGAAGTGAAGAAGTGAGCGTTTGGGCTTTGAGGTCTCCTTTGCTCAAGCTACATCCAGTAAGACAGACCACTTTCTATTGTCTGCACAGCAACATGTGAAACTCTCAGCTCCTTCTCCAGCACCATGTGCACCTGTGTGCTGTCGTGTCCCACCGCGATGATAATGTACTAAACCTCTGAAACTGTAAGCCACCCCATTAAATGCTTTTCTTTATAAGAGTTGCTGTGGTCTCTTCACAGTAATAGAAACCCTAAGAAGAGACTAAAGGGTTTATTAGGCTTACACATCCACACTGCAGTCCATCATTGAAGGGAAATAGGACAGAAACTCAAACAGGGCAGAGATTTGGAAGCAAGAGCTGAAGCAGAGGTGATGAAGGGGTGTGGCTTTGATTCTTCCTTAGGATCATTGGCTGCATTGGTCCAGCGGTTGGGGGGAACAGCGTGGATAGCTGTAGGTATGACAGAGACAGCCCTCCGGGAGATGACTTCAATGAATCAGCTCAAATTTATTCAGGAGTATAGGAAGTATAAAGGATTGGGGAGCCTGGGAATGAGCCCTAATTTGCATTAAGTGGCATGCTCCTATCACAAGGCTTCCTATGTAGCAGAGCTTTTAGCACAAATCTTCCAGCAGAAATCTGTGCCAAGGGTCAAGCTAAAGATAAACCAGGCTGCTAACTTAAGACACATTTTAGTTTAGTCCTCTAGACCAGGGGACATTCTCCAGATAAGGGCAGGTAGAGGCAGGAATTTTCAATGGGAAGGGAAGGAGTTTCCATGTGTGTTGCTATGCTTTTGCATAAAGCTGCCAGGCAATGAAAGACTGCAAATTTGATTAGCCAGCAATGTCTTCCAAAAAAGTAGTGCTGCTTACTGGCTTGCTCAAACTGGCTTGTTAAGCCTGCTTTCTTATAAAATGCAGGACTACCAGCCTAAGCATAGCACCACCCTCAATGGGCGGGCCCTCCCCGCCCTACAGCCAGCTCCATGGAGGCAGTTTTTAAATTTAGGTTCCCTCCTTCCAGATAGCTTTAGCTTGTGTCAAGTCAACACAGTCCCATCCAGCACAATGCCTGTGGTATTTGGAAGGCCAAATGTGTGCTCACAATCTGTGCTCCATGAATATCAACATGTGATAAAGCCTTGGGTAGAGTCGATGTCAAATCAGGCTCATTTGACTTCTCAAACAATGAGCCAGGTGCCAGAGGGCCTGTGGGTAATCCACAAGGGTTGTCTGTGTCTGTTAGAAGTGTGGGCTCATGTGGTTATGGTCCAAGTAGGCCTTGAAGACTTCCCTGGTATCTAGAAGTATTGCTTTTTTTCATTTCTTCACAAAGTAGAGCAGCAATAAGTATGGATATTCCCTCTAGATTCAAGAGTCTTATATTTCTTAGCTTTATTAATCCCCCAAAGACTGGCACATTTACAAGCTTTCAGTTACTATTACTATCTTAAAACATGTACTAGGTAGGCATTTGGCTCAGTGACATGTGCTTAGCATGTGTGAGGTTCTAACTTTCTCCATGACATATATGAGAATAAGGAAAACTTAAGAAGAAAAAGAACTTTGGCTCTATAGCCTAGGGCTTGTTAGTAATTTTTAAATCTCAGTAGAACTATAATGATAAACATCACCAATGATATTAAGTGCTTAGCTATTAATAAGTATTAAATTCTTTTGATATTGTTATTTAAAATTTTCAATCTCCTTCCTATATGCAAGAATGATGATATAATATGCAGTGGTGTCTATAATCATTATTATTGTTGCTATTAGCTTAGCTTGAATCACTGTATAAGCATCTATCTGTACTGAGTAAGTGCAGTACTTTAAGATTTTAATTTTTATTATCATATATTAATTATATATAATAATGGATTTATTATGACACCTTCATACTTGTACATGACATATTTTGATTACCTTTATTCCCTATTATGAGTGGGGAGTTCTGAGATTTAGGACTGGTGAGACTCACAGTATCCCATCTATTGTACTTTGTTGATCAGTTACTGAGATTTACATCACAGAAGACACTGCCCCTGGCACCATCATTTACAAAGCAGCTGCCAAAGACCCAGAGGATGCTGTATTGGAGGTAATTTGTGTTTTGAAATAAAGAATATCAATGTCTGGTAGTTTGCACATGATTACAATTAAATATAAAGACATAAAAACTATCAAGTTATTTATACTCTCCAATTAAATCCAAAACTCACCTTTGACTTAATTATCAGAGTATTTCAGGATATTGAAGTTATCTAGGTAACTGTTTCTAGTCTAGTGCATCCCGTTCTGTGTAGGCAAACACAGCCTAACTCTCAGTTACTTAATAAAAAGATACAGAGATAATTTTGTTTCATTTTTAGGGATCTTGGCTGCATACTGTAGAGAAACAAACCCAGCTTTCTGAGATTAATGTGTATTTCAAAACCTCATGTCTTATCTTCACACTTCATAATGCTCCAAAGAGGGAAAAAACATGGAAACTAAAGCTTTTAACCTCTAACTTTACCAGTTGAGATCACTTACCACTTTTACTATTTCAACTGTAGAATTGTGGAAATGCCTTATGCCTGTTTTATCTTCTCTTGTTTGGCTATCTCATTATAAACATCATAAAGAATGTGCAAGTAGTTTTTAAAATGTGAAACATTTTGTAAATGGCAGGATTTATAATACTGTTTTAATTTTTGATGCCATATGAAGGACTAATAGGTTGATAAGCAAGAATAACATATTCTAAATTTTTAATGTTGTGTCTTTTTTCCAAAGTGGCTAAAAAATGAGAAGCTTTTTCATGTTGATACTGTATTTTCAACATTTGCAAATAACTGGCAACTGAGTCTTACAAAATTTTATTTATGTAATAGATGGCCACTCACATCTGGCATTGTGTCCACATGGCTTTTAAAATTACAATGGAACACTATGCTTGTCAGGATCCTCCCCTACACATTTGTCTCTTCCTCCTCCCACCTCCAGGAGGGGACTAGAAAGGTCACAGTTTGCTTTACAACATGCAATTAAACAACCTAATCATGCAGATTGCTCCAAATTAACATGTTCCAGATTATAGTATTAAATCCAGTACCTAGCAACAGCAGCCACACAGGAATCAGCTAGCAAGCACAACTGCTTCCTCAGGGTTCTTCATGATAGCTCACCACAATGTTGACATTTTAGTATAGAAAATATGTGACAGTCCAATAGGCTTTAGTTGTGACTCTAACATGCAATCCAAATGTCTTACTAGCCAATTAACACAAGTAATTAATTTCAAATGATGGACTCCCGATTGTTTGCTCATACAGATTAAACACTTCTGGTCCTGGCCCTATACTTTTCTTAGAAGAGGATTGATTCCTGGAACACATTTGGAAGGCCCATGTAATGTTCTTTGGGAATTTTACCAAACATGGAATGGCATTTCAGTAGTGATATAGGCTGTGGAAATTTCCATTTAGACACACTCCTACACACATCCTCTGACACAGTAGATTAGACCAGATGTGTTATTTAAACACTATGACTGAATAGTTTATTTGTTTGAATGTTTAAATTGACTCAGAGATAAACTTGCTTTAGTGTGGAGAAGAGCATGTCACTCTTTTGAGGCCTGAAAGATAGTGATAATGACATCAATAATTGTATCATGATAGAAATATGTTTTTATCATTGAATCACCATGGCATCATTAAATTAGATACTGCCATTTGCTATACCATAACCTAGTGAGTCAATAGCAAAAGCATCATGTCTTTATTTTTGTGTATGTGTTTTTAGCTCTATTTAATAATGTGACTGTGAATCATGCACTCAGAAGTCACATTTACAAGCATTGTAAGACAACGTGCAGTTATGTTTATTTATTTTTTAATTTAAGAATTTTTTATTGTCAAGTCTATGTATTTCACCATTATTCATAATGAAAAATATTTTGTTCTTAGTAAAATTTTGAAGACTTAATGAGATGGTTTGACAAATATATCTTATTTATTTATTTTATTTTTATAAAATAAAGTCTCATTTTTATCCATATATCCTCTTGTTCAAACTTCCTTCCCCCTACCAACCCCTCCCGGTCAATCTCTCTTCTCCCCATCTGCCCATCTCCTCCCCAGAAAGGTCAAGAGGTCCCAAGGTGAATTAGTTCTGCATCCACTCCAGGGAAGTCTGATTTCCTCATCCTAATATCAAGATGGGGTTAGGTGTACCTCTGGAGGGAATGGGCTCTAAAGTGCCAGTCCAAGGTGTTTCAGATCCCAAGCTGTTTAGTGGTTGTGGTTTGCAGCTTGGGTGTTGTTTGCTTTTTGTTTAAAGTCCACTAATGAGTGAGTACATCCCCTGCTTATCTTTCTGGGTTTGTGATACCTCGCTCAGGAGGATATTCTCCAAATCCATCCATTTGCCTGCAAATTTTAGGATATCGTTTTTTCTTACTGCTGAGTAGTACTCCATTGTGTAGATGTACCACAGTTTCTTTTCTTTTCTTTTTTTCTTTTTTTTTTTTTTTACATAAGCAGACTGTGGATTTTATTACTGAACATGATTTAGTAGGGTAGGAGGAGCACCATAGAAGCATTCAGGAGTGCAGGGCCCGCCACTTGTCCAGGGGACCACGATTGGGGATATATTTGACCCCAGAGCCATCAGGAATGAGCAGCTTCTCAGCAACCATGTCTTCAAATTCATCTGCATTAAACTTGGTGAAGCCCCATTTCTTTGAGATGTGGATCTTCTGGCGGCCAGGGAACTTGAATTTGGCTCTGCAAAGAGCCTCAATCACATGTTCCTTATTCTGCAGCTTGGTGCGGATGGACATGATGACCTGGCCAATATGAACCCTGGCCACTGTGCCCTGGGGCTTCCCAAAGGCATCACGCATACCTGTCTGGAGCCTAGATTAGGGGACAGTATTGAAATCAGAGACTTGAGTAACTTGCCAGAAAATTGTCTCCAAGGTCCCTTAGGGCAACCCATATAGGTAATAGGCTACATACACTACCAAGGAGGCTGCTGTTTGCAACTACTGCACTCCAGGCCCCCATGGGGAAAGGAACTTGGTCGGCTTAATTAGCTGCAAGTACTAGGTTGTTTCCAGTTTCTTGCTATTACGAATAATGCTGCTATGAACATAGTTGAGCTAATGCCTTTGGAGTGTGATTGTGCGTCTTTAGGGTATACAACCAATAGTGGTATTGTTGGGTCCTTGGGGAGATTGATTCCCAGTTTTCTGAGAAACCAACGTACTGCATTTCAGAGTGGCTGAACAAGCTGACACTCCCACCAATAATGGAGGAGTGTTCCCCTTGCTTCACATTCTCTCCAGCATAGGCTGTCATCTGTGCCTTTTATCTTAGCCAATCTGACAGGTGTAAGGTACTATCTCAAAGCTGTTTTGATTTGCATTTCTCTGATGGCTAAAGATGTTGAGCACTTTTTTATTCATTTTACGTACCAACCACAGATCTTTATCTTGTCCGTTCTCCTGCTTGCCCCCCACCAGTCTCCCCCACTACATCTGCTCCTCTGAAAAGATAAGACCTCTCATGGGGAGTCAGCAAAGCTAGGTACATTCAGTTGAAGCAGGTTCAGCCCTCTCCCTCCCTGCATCAAGGCTGTATAAGGTGTCCCTCCATAGCTAATGGGCTCCAATAAGTCAGCTCATGTTTCAGGGATAGATTCTCATCCTACTTCCAGGGGTCCCTTAAACAGACCAAGCTACAAAACTGTACAATGGAAAAAAGAAAGCATCTTCAACAAATGGAGCTGGCATAAATAGATGCCAACATGTAGAAGATTGCAAATAGATCTATATCTATTCCCATATATAAAACTCAAGTCCAAGTGGATCAAAGCAAAATAAATCTAGTTATATTGAATCTGATAGAAAAGAAAGTAGTAAGTAGCCTTGAACACATTGGCACAGGAGACTACTTCCTAAACAATTAATTAATAGGACCTCCTGAAACTAAGAAGCTTCTGTAATGCAAGGGACATGGTTAACTAGACAAAAGAACAGCCTACAGAATGGGAAAAGATCTTCACCAACCTCACATCTGATGGAGGACTGATCCCCAAAATATGTGAAGAATTCAAGAAATTAGACATAAAAATATCAAACAATCCAATTAAAAAATAAGGTACAGATCTAAATAGAGAATTCTCAGTGAAGAATCTCAAATGACTGAAAGACATTTAAAGAATTGCTCAACATCCTTAGTTATCAGGGAAATTCAAAGCATCATGTCTTTAATTTATTGACAAAGACATCTGCTTACTTTCAGCTCCATGCTTATCTGTCTGTATATTTTGTTGTTTCCTCACCCACTATCATAAGGCATGAGTTCTGTCACATGCACAACCAGAGAAATAAACCATTACATGACTTCAGGGTCTTAGAAATGTCATCTACATATCTTTTTAAAAATTTATAATGCTCAATGTATTAAATACTCACAGAGTTGTCTAATAGAAGTTTGCTTCATAAGTTTTGTTTTAATTGTCAATAGTACTTACAAATGTATCATCTGTTAACATGCTGCAATGTTTAACTAGTATTTCATAGAGTATAAAGTTTATACTAGGTCTCAGTCTAAAAATAGACATAATGTGACCTATTACTGGCATCCTACTAATGATGAAAGATGAAATCTTGGGTGAGGATAGGATATTAGTGATGATGCACTGAGGCTGGATTTCATCCACATTCAGGCCCACCTGAATGGGATATATTAAAGATATCTGACATTGTGGTGCAGTAGATATTCTTAGACACAGAAAATGTGGAACTAATCATCTTTATAATAAAGAAAATCTGAACAAAGAGAAAAGCAACATTTTTGGGGGACTCATCCAGGCACACTGCTACTCTAAGACCTGGAAGGACTAGGAAATTCATTTTTATCACAGCTTAGTTCAGCCTTCAGGAAAACACATAATAATTATGAGAGACTGAGTGTGAATTCACATGAGAGTGCAAAACTAGGAGAAGTCTTAGGAAGGAATACACTTTCATGGACTTTAAATCAAAGAATTCTTCTGAATTTTCACAGTTCATGCTTAAAAAAGAACACCTTATGTGTCTGGCACAGTGAAAAGGGATTATCTTGAAAACAAAACAAAACAAAACAACACAAAAACAAACCCTCAAGGTCTTCCTCATCCATGCAAAGCTTATCTCTCCAGATGAGATAAGGGAGATTTTGATGGAGTTTTCCCCATCTAAAATATGCATACACATGTATATATGTTTAAATGTGTACATAAATGTCTATGTACATGCTTCTAGACATATTCAAGTTTCAGAAAACCAAAAGTAAATTATGGTGTTGAAGAGAACCCTCACTTTACCTGTAAAAAATTAAAGATAAAAATGATAGCAGACTATCTATTAAAAAACAAGAAAAATTGAAATGGAGCATTTTAAATGTTTTAGGCCAAAACATAACAAGCATTTTATATCCAGCAAAATTATATCAAGCCATGATGTTGAATACCTTAAAATATACTTATAAAATATAAACATCCATCTTAATTTTTAAAAGGTAGAAATGGCTTCTTAAAACAAAAGCAGACATTTTCTACTAACACATCTGCTCTTCAGCAAGTGCTGAAGATTTTTCATACAGAGAAGTCCATCAAAAAGAGTGAAAAGATGCACATCAGAAGCATATATCTATATATTTCTTCTTATAAGGGAAAAATTAAAGGAAAAATAAGTATTTTCCAGTTTTCCTTGACAGAAGATAAGTTAACAAGTTATTGAGTACTTATATGGAAAGTAAAATGAAGGAATCTGATATACTATTTTACAGGAGGGGGAAATTATGAATGCTCAGTTATAAGTTACCTGCACCACCTATAAAGTGATACAGTATTATTTATAGTTGCATGTAGTTTGGTTGAAATGTATATTGGAAACTTAGAAGAAACAAGTGAAAAATCTTGTAACTGATACAATGAAATAATACAAGCTACTTAGTGAGAACAATAAGAAGGAAAAGAACGAATATAACTCATATAAAACAATTATGACAATTTTAGATAATAATTCAAGTAACAAAAATTCAAAGAAATTGTCAAGATGAATTAAGAGAATAAAGGCTTAACTATATGTTGTTTACATAAACCTATTTTTTTAAAGTTTTCATCTTTAATGAAATGACTTTGGAAATAATGTACATTTCCATGACACCAGCACTACAGTTTTTGGAGTCACAGTAAGATACACAGAATTACACCCGTAATTACTATGAATGCCAACATTTCAGGCAGTAATTTCAGTTACAAGGCAAACAAGATCAAGAAAGCAACCATCAAACAAAAGAGACCCATAGCATCAGACAAGGCAAATCCCTGGATAGCATATGAGAACAGCTGCTGCTTCAGTGAAGGATTTCTGGCATAGCCAATGTTAAGGCTGCCAAAGACTGTTCCAATACCAGTACCAGAACCAGCAACTCCTACTGTAATTTTAAATGTAAAGTGTAAAATGTAAAAGCTCCTATTTTAAATGTAAAAATTCACATTGGTTAAAGGCAAAATAAATAAATAAATAAATAAAAATAAAGATACATCCTTCCAACCTGAGTGAGCTAGGTAAGAATGTACTAATAAAGCAATGTTCATTGGGACAAACCAAGAATGTGTTCAGTTCATCAGGAGATGATTAGAAGTTGCCATAGAGAATTCTCCTTTCTTCCTGTATCACATTCACAAGGCTGGGAGGTCAGAAGGTGATGGTTGTTGGCTGTCACTTGAGACTGAAACTTCTCTCTGTGGAGATTACTAGATGCCTCACTGGTTTCCCCCAGCTCTACTCAGATAGTCTATATGACACACCATCTTCACCACAGAAAACTCCCCCTTCAGCCCAGAAAACCTTATCTTTCTCAGCTATATGTTAATGATAGTGCTGCTGTTGGGGATCAGCATGTATCATTCTTGGTTTTATCAAAATTTAGTTGAAAGTCTGAGCACATTGTCACAATTTCATTTTGCTTTAAAAAATATCATTTTTAGAACAATAGAAATACTTTGGAATAAGAAATGAGGGCTAGAACATCTTATTCAACATTTATTGAATCATTGTCATTCTAAGTGGGGAAATAAATATATGACCCAAAGGTTAACTCTCTAGTGTGTCTTACCTAGTGTATCTATGGGAACAATCAATGAGCATTGGGGGAAATAGTCCAGGCTCTCAAATGCTAAGAGATGGGAAGAAGGGGAAGATAGAAAGAATGCAATGTGCCACAAGCAAGATGGTGCAGATGTGTAATTAGTATAACAAAAGTTCTGTTTTGTTGTGGGAGGGGGGAGTGTCATCACACTAGGTTCACACTCTAAATTCCTAACCACAGTCCTAAGCCTATCACCTATTTTCCCAAAGATGCTCACTTTGTTGAGGGCATCTTAGCTCAAGGTAAAATCTCATCTCTAACAGAAGTTTCTGTTTGGAGAATTAGGATCCTAGGGGAGATTCTCCAGCCACAGGGCAGATGTGCAGAGCAGAGCATTACTCTTGGTGTCTGCTTACAAACTGTCCAGTAGAGCCATGGGGTCTATGACTGTGTCTGCTTGTCTCCAGCGAGTGATGTCACTGAGTTCTGGTTATTGGTGCAGCCTTGAGTGCAGTGGAGCTCCTGGCTAAGCTATATTTACACATCTAAAAGGCACTTTAATGGGCTCATTACTGACTGTGATAGCCTTTTTCCATTAACTTAGAATACCTAGATTGAGTGACAAATCTCAGGACATAGATATTAGAATATATGGTGACATTTTGTATAATTTTCTTTTCTTTCAGATATTAGAAAGTAATCTGTTGAACTTGAGTTCTAATGACTCACTGGAGATACTTCAAAGTTCCAAATAAGTATGATTTCTAAAAAATTCATTATAGTCATTGAAAAAAGAAAGAGTCATACCATTCTATGATTGATAAAAGCTTCCTGTTACAGCTTCAGTATTCTTGCCTCTTTGGTAACAGGGATAATTCAATGTAGCCTGCAGATTATATGTGAAAATAAACAGTATTTTTTGTTCAGTCAAGCATAATGACTGAAAGCTGACAATGATCAGATTTTTAAGGGGAAATGATATTTGGAAATTCTAAGGGGCATAATTAGCGATGGAATCATCAAAAGACTCAACAATTATACTGTAGCCAAGCTTTTAATTATGGGCCTGAAGATTTTAATTACACATTTCTATTTTATAACACAGCTGTAAAACAGACATTAACAAGGAGAAAAAGATGAGTCTGTTGCACTAGAAACTAGAATGTGTAAACTTTTGCTTTATGATTCTGCTTTGAATGGATTGTTCTAAAGCATAATCACTTTGGGAAAAAATGAGGCCCATATCCTTTGAATAGCATCTACATCAACAGGGAAAAACATACATCAAATAGGTCAAATGTTAGCCACCTGTTAGAAGTATGAGGTCATGTTATCTGCATTTATGCATTTTCATCAAAACTAGTAAATAGTTTTTTTCTTACATAGATCTTAGACATTTGGAGAATATATTAGGATTCTGTGCTTGCAATTCACCGAAGACGAGACACAAAGAAGATCTGTGGCTGCAAACACTAGAATGGCCACATGCACAGATTGGCTTTCCAGCACTGATTTCAAGTTTGCAGCTTAATAGGGTGATACTCACTTCAGAACCGATGAACTCAGTCTGCCCTGTCCTCTTTCGAGGTAGCTGATAGACGGCAGGTTATGGTGATACATGCATTAATCCTAGCACTTTGGAAATAGAGGCAGGCAAATCTCTGAGGTCTAGGCCAGCCTGGTTTAAAGAGCAAGTTTCAGGAGCTCTAGAGCTACACAAAAAAATCCTGCCTCAAAAAATAACAAACAAGCAAAAAATAAAGAAAGAGAGGGAGGGAGAGAAGGAGGGTGGATTGAAGGGAGAGAGGGAGGAAGAGAAAGAAAATTGATAGTTGAAACCAAAGCCTAAGAGTCTGGTAATGGGCTAACCTGTGGAAACTTCCTCCCCAAGACCTCAGGACATCACCATAGTTCTAATGGGCCTATGATCTCATCACTTGACAATCAATGTGGCAAGACAGTATTCAATATAACAATTGGCTGAGACCTAGGTCACGTGCTTTACCTTGTGATTTATGGCAATTCAACTGGAAAGTCACCAGGACTGGAAAATGAGGGAAGCTGATTTAGCAAAGAGCTCATATGAGAGGTAATAGAATCAAGACACTCCTGTGTGAACCAAAAGATCCTCGTTATAATGAGGTTTCTTCAGAACTTTCGGTATTGGTCAGCAATCTAAGTTCAAGTTCATTCTAAATACTTTGTTGATTAAGCACTCTGTTCACAGGAGCCTCTTCTGAGGCCAGAGTAATTCTAGATTCTGTCTCTACATTTACTGGCCTGTGACTCTGAATACTGCTGGGCAGAACACCTTTGGATGCACCAGCACCAGGCTCCTGTGTTATAATTTTGGCTACAAATGCACCAAAATATGTCACATCCTGAACTCATAGCCTGCCAAAACCTGCACAACAGTATTAGGACCAAGTTCTGTGCTGTTGGTGACTTTCATTTGTTGGGGTAGACTTGTGTTTCAGAGTTTGATATGCTAAGGCCATGTTTTCCTTTAGCTTTGGAACTTTAGATACTCCATTGATATGCCCGAAGAGGGATAATTAGGATATTTTCAGTGTTAGATTTAACCAACTCAACTTTTAAGTTTGGATTTTTGTGAGCTTGAGGTCAGCTTGGTCTATAGAGCAAGTTTCTGGACAGCCAGAGCTGTTACACAGAGAATCCCTGTTTTGAAAAACCAAAAGAAAAAAAAAGAAATTTATTCTAAAATAAATCTTTAATTTTGCCATTCATCAAAGACAAAATCAAACTTCTATACACAAATCTTTAATTTTGCCATTCATCAAAGACAAAATCAAACTTCTATACTGATGAGATGGATGTATTTGTTTATTTTTACTTTTTTGATTTTTTTGTTATGAATAAAGTCATATTTTTTATCCATGTATCCCCTTGTTCAAACTCCCTTCCCCCTCCCGCCCCTCCCAGTCATTCTCTCTTCTCCCCATCACTTTGTCTCCTCCCCATGAAGGGCAGGAGGTCCCAATAAATCTTGGTGAATATTTGGTACTGCAAGACACAGAGCACCTTCAACACTTCTTAGACTTGACCTATACTGTGATTTTATAATTGTTGATAACACCATTTTACATGTAGTAAAAAATTACAGAATTACATCTATGACCTTATCAGAAATTGTTAGAAACTCTATCTTAACCCCAACCCAGAATTCATTGAATAATAGTTTCAATTTGAAATTTTTTATTATTTCTTTTTTTTGAGACTATAACATAATTATGTCATTTCCTTCCCCCTACTCTTTCCTTTCTCCCCATTCTCCCTTGTACCCACTCTTGCTCTCTTTCCAATTCCTAGCCTCTTTTTTTCATAATAATATATATACATATGCATACATATTCCATACTACAACCTGCTCAGCCTGTATGATGGGACTTGTATGTGTGTTCTCAGGGCTGACCGTTTGGTATTGAATAGCTAATTGGTGGCTCTTCCATGGGAAAGACCATCATTCTCTGTCTCAGGATTCTTCATCTGCCTGTAGCTCTTAGTGTGAGGTCTTTCCCCAAAGCCTGCTGCTCCCTCATCCTTGTTCAGCTCATGCTTAGGAGGCCGTGCTGGTGAGACTTCATGGGTGTAGCTTCTGACATCACTAGGAGACACAGTCTCACAGCAGACCCCTTCATCCTCTGGCTCTTGCAGTCTTGATTCTAAAAAAGGAAGGAAGAAATACAGTCAGCAACTCAAACAAAAATTTTAAAATCAAACATTCAAATACAATGTGGTCTAAAGAAATGCTATTTTGATACTACTTGAATGCAGAATGACAGAAAACATTTAAAGTCTCTATTTTCCATAATTAAACCATGGTGTTTCTGTAAGAGCAGAAAATTTTATATATACAGTAAAAACATTGCAGTTCAAAACATACTATAGTCTGTAATCTGTGCACAGAATTTGTTAGTGTGGCAGCGGTCTCAGGGCACAGTGCTTATGTAGTGTGTTCAGGGCCAAGGCTTCAGCAAAGTCTTGTGATTTAACACCAACATATTCTGTCAGAAACACCATGGATTCATAGGGCATTTGGTTTGGAATCAATATATGGTCAGTGCATTTTTATAAGCCTTTAAAATTATTTACCTATTTTTAAATTGTATTTACTTTTGTTGGGTATGTATGTGGTGTGTGTGTGTGTGTGTGTGTGTGTGTGTGTGTGTGTGTTAAATGCAGGCACACATGTGCCAGAGCATGGCTGTGCAGGTCAGAAGTGAACCTTGAACATTTGGTTTGTTTCTTCTACTATGGGTTCCAGGGATCACAGTTGCTAAGCCATTTTGCCAACCTTCTAAACCTTTTATTGTTGCTGGATTCTCACCTTCTTGATCTGGCTTCAGCTGACCCATTTGGAGTTGTAACACAGTTTAAGAAGTGGGGTCTTAGTGAGCTAGATCTGGGCTTAATAAAGCAGATACTACATTTCCCAGCCTTTTTTAATGTTCAGAGCCTTGCATCTGGCCATCAGCTAGTAGGGTCAAACTCTGTGTTTAATCCCTAGTCTTATTTCTAGAAAGAGGAGTCTAAAACCCTGCTATACTGCTCAAGGTTTGGGTAGTGTTGAGTTGCAGGCCTATGAAGCCTAAGATGATGTTAAGCTCTATCATACCCGAGTCTCACAGTTTCAATGACCTTCAGTCTTAGAAATACAGTGAGGCCCATGATGGCAGTAGCACTGACTACATGTAAAGTCAAAACACAAATCTGTTCTACTGAGGCACAAGTCTTTGCTTAGTTTCAGGGTGGTTCCAAAGTCCACTGGAACTGATAGATAGTGGAAATAGTTGTTTGAACATTACTGTCATGGATGGGCCTGGTACTGGGACTGATGTCTAAACCTGAACTTCTCTCCCCTTCTCAAAGCCCTCTCTCCTCACAGTGGATTGCTTGAAGTAGAGAAGGAATGGGATGACCAACCCTTGAAGTTCCTGATTTCAATAGTCTTTTCCTTTAGCTGCACTGGAAGCAGGTACCATGGCCCCTCCATTGGTGTCTTTGGCTTTCATAGAGAGAAAGTCTGCTGTGTCTGCAGAGTATGTGAGAAGAACTTAGTGGTCATCTTGTGCTCTTCCTTGATGTATTATAGATTCATCTGCCCATCAGCAGTCACTGCATCTTGCTTTATTTTGCTCTGTATAGAAAAGTTAATTTACAATTTAAAACTTTCAAATTCTTCATTGTTTCCATCTTTAAGATCTGGTCACAGTGGCCCAAGTTTGGGATTTCATTGCTTTACTGGAGCATCTGGAATTTAAAACTAGCCGGGTCACATTGACAAGACCCTGCCTCAAAAGAAAAGAGAGTGAACCACAGGAGGACTCAGTTGAAAATAACCTTCAAATAGTCACTGCTGTTCAGAAAGGATTATAGAATAAGAATGATTTGAAACTTTGACCTTTTAGCCTGGGGCACTACATCACAAAGAAGTAATTTTCTCTGCTCTTTCATAACCTTAACTACATATTGTCCATTGAAAAATGCCTTTCGGGAAGTTACAAGCTACATAAAAGTAGAAATCAAGTGCATCTTGTTGATAACAATATCTTGGTGTGCTTAAATAAAATATCAGAAAAGGCCTTAAAATTGAATATTTTTCAATGTTTTGAAATCAACCATAACTTTCAAAACTTTTAAAAAGATATTTACTGAAACACACAGTTAAGACACTTCTGAATTCTTTTCAAGTTTTTATTGCACAGGTAGCTATGAAATGCCTGTTCTGAATACCCTGGTCTAGGTGCCAAGACTGTACAATGGAGTACAATATTTATAAGAATTTTAAATCTAAAAGCTTCACAGTTTAGAGAAGAAAACTGACAATAATCAAACAAGTGAATTTTATCTGTAATAAATGCTGTGGGGATGTGGAAGACAAGGTGGTCGAAGTGGAGGCAATCGGGACTGTAATTGTGTAATGGTGTAATGTGCACCAGACACATAGCTTTGGCAGAGTACTGCAGAGGAGGGCAGCAGAAGTTCCCAAAGAAGTAGCAGCTCAGTGTAGCTCAGACATCAGAAAACAGCAGGACTGTAGAGCAAGGGAAGAGTGAAAGAAAGCCAATGAGGAGCTGCAATAGGAATCGGTCTACAGGAGACCTTTAAAATACAGAAAAAGATGGCATAATACCTGATGGCTGTGGGATTCTGTTTGCATGGGAGTTACATAGTATAATTTACATAAGAACTCACAAGAAAGCTTCTGTGTGAATAAAAAAGAACTATATGAGAGAAAAATACAAGTGGAGCAGCCATTTGGGGTGACAGCATTAATAATCATGGAGAGAGGATGAAGACTTGACTGAAGATATTGACAGTTGGAATGTAGAAAATAATTTGATTTTATATATTTTCCTAAAGGATTTACTATGAAACCTTTGAACATACAGAAAACTTGGAAAATGTATTATCAGTATCTCGACCATGCAGAATAGTCTACCCAATCATAGCTTTTCTGTCTATGGATCCATCTGTCTATCTCTGCTTTATTCTCTTGCTTCTCTTAGACAGATCAAGTCTTTAGAGCAATGCAAGGACTCAGCACTCAGCTTCTTTACTCACCGGTTAAGAACATGCATGCGTGTGTGTGTGTGTGTGTGTGTGTGTTTATGCAAGCACAGGTACATGCATTCCACAGTGCATGTGTTAGAAGCCAGAGAACAATTTCTGAAAGTTTTCTCTTTCTTTCATGTGGGTTTCAGGGATCAAACTTAGGTTGACAGACTTTGTGACAAGAATCTTGCCCCAACTTGGTATGCTAGCCTATTGTGACTGCCCAAGGGAGGCCTTAGTAAGTTGGGGCAAGACCAACTTCCCTCACCCTCCGTATCAAGGCTGAGCAAGGCATCAATAGCAAACATCTTTATCCACTGAGCCACCATAACAGCCTGCTTCCTCCTTTATATTTTGGAAAAATGAGAACTATTCTGATGTTCTATGCTGAAGGAGATGATTCAGGAAAGGAGAGAAGAAGAAGAATTCAAAGGAGCATCATTGCTGGATTGGGGGCTGTGGCAATGGACAAAGGTATCCAGTTGCTGGAGGAGTTGGATGAACGCATGGGCAAAGGGCACAGGTACAAACATTTTCCTAAATGCCAGTGGCATTTTCTCTTACTTGTCAATCTAAAAATTAGTTATTGGGTACTAACAAGTACTGGACAATCTTCTAAGAAGAGAACATACACACTTAAGGAAGAAGACAGAAGTTCCATGTTCCTCTGAGCTAGTCCAGCAGCAGAAGGAGCTGTCTCAAGGGAAAGGAGCTAAGCAGGTCACAGAGAGAGAATTATCTCAGTTTAAAAGATGATAATACTTTAAAATAGATGGTGTTTCATTTTGATTTGTGAACTTCTTCAGAACTACTTTTATTTTCCTTAGTAAAAGTAGGCAAAAGGTCAGAGACAGAGGGGAGAGAGAGAGAGGAAAGAGAGAGAGAGAGAGAGAGAGAGAGAGAGAGAGAGAGAACTAAGAAAATCTGGAACCTGGAGGACAATGGAAAAGACATCCTGGTAAGGGAGAATTCTTCATGTCTACAGGAAAAAGGAAGCATGAAAGGAATGTTCAGAGAAGAGAGAGATCTCCTGATGAAAGACTGAATTCTTGAGAGTACACTGGAGAGTTCTAGTGAATAAGTTGGGTTGAACAATTGTTCTAGTTGTAAGGATTAAACTGGTGACTGATACTTGTGATACATGTGTGACTTGAGTTTGCACTGATTGATGCTTGTACTTTGAATGGTATCTTGGAAATTTTAGATTTAAATTTTATCTTGCCACTGCCATTGAGAAAAGAATCAGGGAATCTATGTTGTTGGGAGCAGTAAGTGTCTTGGGAATTCCTTCAGAACTACTTTTGTAAGTAATAAAAGAAAGATGGCGGGGAGGGGGGGCCTGGAGAGATGGCTCAGAGGTTAAGAGCACTGACTGTTCTTCCAGAGGTCCTGAGTTCAATTCCCAGCAACCTCATGGTGGCTCATAAACATCTACAATGAAATCTGGTACCCTTTTCTGTATACTGCATACTAAATAAATAAATAAATAAATAAATAAATAAATAAATAAATAAATAAATAATTTTTTTTTAAAAGAGAGATGTGCAGGAGAACAACTACCCAAAGTGTTACTATGTAGAAATCTATAATTTCAGATCAATCATAGGAAAATAGATAGTTTCCAATGATTGACCTGTACAAACCAACAGCCAACAAGATAAAAGAAAATCAACAAAAATATTTTGATGTTTACTTGGATGGTGCCTATCTACACAAATATGTTCACTTATGAAAAAAAAGCCCAATGGTAATTAACACAGTGTATTAGATACTTTTCCATTGTTGGGATAAAATACCTTGACCAAAAGCAACTTAAAGTAGAATGGTTTTTATTGTAGCTTATGGTTCCAGGGGTTTAGAATCCTTCCTGTGGGGGAAGGAATGGTGTGGTGGCAAGAACCCAGAGCTGGCTGATCACATTTTATCCACACACAAAAAGTAGGTCAAAGATCTAAAACCTTAAATCTGCAATGGTGTCCACCTCCTAAAGATCCCACAACCCTTCTCAAGCAGTGCCCCTAACTGTTCAATACATGAGCCTGTGGGAGAGACATTTTCATTCAAATCATACCATACACAGTAAAGGAATGGCTTGCCTACGGCTCGTTGACTTGAGGTGGTGTAGACATATCAATATTTTTTCAATATTGATTGACTGTGTTTGTATTTTCATTTCATAGAGATAGGCACCAGTCTTGTTCTTTATTCATGATACACTGTCAGGAAATGGTTTACAAAGGCACTAGAAAAAATACTTTTTAAGTTTACCTAGTACCTAATAACACTTTAAAACTTTGTTTCTTTGTGATATAAAAATATTGGGGGTGGGAGTTAAAGGGGAGGACGGAGTCACCTAATAAAGTACTCTCAGAAAGTCCTGCTATATGATGAAATATTTAGTTTGAATCTACAATAGCCAAATAAATTTGAGAATGGAGGCAATTATCTGAATTATTCAAGCTAAAACACAGTTTTGCTTGAAATAACTATGTGATTGGGGGAAAGTGATTTTAGGAAAAGCTTTAATTATTTAGAAAAACATCTTTAGTTCTCCATATGAAAGGCAGATGATTGAAGAAAACCATAATCATGTTCTTAATATATTTCTGGCTCAGTATTTACTTCATAATTGCACATCTTGCAACATCCTCCACAAGATGGCAGTTTATAACAACTATAACCAGCAGATGCACCATTGGTTAATGTCATTTTTGCAATAAGAAATAAACACCACACAGTTACACAATAAATTGTTACCAGTTTGTCATATCAATTACAAATGTATAGTTTCTGATGATGTTTTCTATGAATTAAGGCTTTTATCTTATAATGACACAGTTGCCTGAGTGTGATTATTTTCAGGGTATGTGAAGTGAAGGAAAATGAGGATTTGGCAATGACTTACTCACACAAAGGTGTAATAATAATTTAAGTCTATTCATGCAAGGCAAATGAAGAGCCACTGTTGATTGGCCAATTTAAAGTCAAGACTCTGAGATGACACTTCGTCTTGGCTTCTCCTCCCTTTCCTTTTGCTCAATCTTTGGCACTTATTGGGGTAGGTCCAAGAAGAGACAAGCAAAAATATTCAACACCCATATTTGAAAGAAATTTTATAAGACTGAAAATCAAAACAGGATTGTTACTTTTGGGAAAATTTATTTCATTATTTTCAGGTACCCCTAAAGACATTTTTGGGGGGCATAATTAAAGAATAGTATAATAACAACATCTATGATATGTATGAGTGTGAGAGTAGGATCAAGTGGGATGCTTTCAGCAAATGTAGACGATAGATCTCTTTTCAAGACCAATGAACCAAATCTCCAGCAGTGGGAATAGGCATAAGTACTGTGAAGTCCCTGCAGGCATTCTAATGTTATCCTGCACATCATCATTCCCTGATTATTTTGTGAAGTCTTTTCGCTTTCTTGCAGAAGGCGTCACTAGTTGAACATGACACTCTTTCTCCTTGGGCTCAACTTTTTGTCTATACAATGCTTCAGGTGTCCTCATCTAAGCTTTTTTGTTGTTATGAAAAAGTATTCTGACAAAAGCCACTTAGGGAGAGAGGGTTGATTTTATAGTTTTAGGTTGCCATTCATCATCACAGAGAAGTCAAGAGAAGAGTAAATGCATGCATACTGCCTTTTAGCTCCCCTTCTTCACTTACATAGCTCAGATCTCCTGCACAGAGAATGGTACCACCCACAGTGGGTGGATCTTCCCACTCCAATTAATAAAATAAAGGCATGTTCAGAAGCTCATTTCCCATGTGAATCCTAGATTCTGACAAGTTGACAATTAACAATAATGGTTACAGTTTCAAACAATTTAGAGTTAAAACCTTTTCCCCTTTGTAGTTACTAGAGAACATGAGACAGAATTAAATGTCAATCACATATAAACTACTTGGTTTCAAAATATAATTGCTAACCCTACTTCCTAGTACGACTGCTGCTTCTGTCACAAAGGAAGCTTTAAGGACTGAAGTGGACCATAACCATGTTCTTCCTGATATCTTTGGATATTTTCCATGTTACACCCCATTCTCTGATCACAATAATATTTAGCCTTGACTAGCCAGAAGAAAGATGTTTCTGAGGTATTTTTGTGGTTCTGACAGCAGAAAGCACCTGCAAACTCACATCCTCCTGGGCTAACCCTTCACCATGAATAAATTTCCCCCTTTCTTCCTTAGATAGGACAGTCCCAAGCTCACTGGGGAAAGATCAGGCTGGCTTGCTTCTGGAGGACTTTGAGATGACACTTTGGCTTGGGTTCCCCCCTCTTTACTTTTGATTCCATTTTCTAACAGTGCTAATTCTCTTGCACACTCATTTCCATCTCAGGATCTATTTCTGGGGAACACCTAAGATGCACACCAAAAACGGAGACTACCAGATTGAGACACCAAACCAAACACATTATATCATATGACCTCTCCAATTTAGCTAGTTACTGGAACAATATATGGCAAGTACAAAGAAGCATTAGGAAGGAGAAGGATCTTATACAATCTAGTACACACTGGAAAAACATTGCTTTAGTTTGTAGAGTGTACTTCAGAGAAAATAAAAAGATGCTTGTAAAACCCCAAGACTTTCAAGAATAACATAGAGCTCCTGTTTCAGAAAATGCTCATGGCAGATGGGCACGGAGACACACATCTTCAGCTGCCATGCTCAGTAGACTGAGGAAAGAAGATCCCAAGTTCAAGGCCAGTCTGCTGAAATCATGTCTGTATTGATTCTCCTTCAGAAATACTTCCCTGTGTTAGTCTACCAAATGAGACATGGTACATCTGAGCATCAGCACATTCTAAATTTACATGGGTTATGTTAGAATTTGGACTTTCTATTTTCTGGCTTTGTGTCTCTAGGCAAATCTTATAATTTCTCTGTAACTTAGTTTTTTAATTATAAAATGATTATTAATGATACTCATGTTGGAGTTAAGACTAAACTAGAAGATACACATGAACAGTTAGTTTAGGATGTCTAATTTGTGACCTGGGGGCTTCATGGATTCCAGCAACCTGTGACTGAAGCCCCAACATATTTGTAGAGCACACCATTGTGTCACTACACAACAGGTTAATATCATTGATTTCCCTCCCAACTCCATATACTCTTTTTCTTTTAATAAAAATAAATCTTTTCATACAGTATATTTTGATTATAGTTCCCCATCCTCCCAGTTCCTACCTTCCTCTCATTCCATCTGGATCCACACCCTTTCTGTCTCTCTTTTTTTAATAGGCATCTAAGGAATAATAATAATATAAAATGAGATAATTAAAAAACCTACACTAATAAAAATATAACAAAAATACCAAAAAAGAAAAAGAGCCAAAGAAAAAGTAAAGAAACACATATGGATGCACACACACACATATTCACAACACAGGAATCACATAAAATCCCCAAACTAGAAGTCATAATATATATGCAAAGAACCTATAGTTAGAAATAACAACAACAACCCCCCCCAAAAAAAACAATCAAAAGGGAAAAACTTCAACTTAAAGAGGCAAACCAAAGCCAAGAAAAAAGGAATAAATGATATCAGATAAGCCAATCAAAAGAACAGAAAAAACCCACAACACAATAATAAAAATAATAGAAATCAACAAACACTCAATATCAGGGGTGCTAATTCTTCAATAAAAAGACACAGACTAACAGAATAGATGAGAAAACAAGATTCATCTTTCTTCTGCATCTAAAGAAACATACTTTACCATAAAGGATAGATATATCCTTAGGGTAAAAAGATGGAAAATAATATTCCAAGAAAATTGACCAAAGAAGCAAACTTGTGTGGCTATTTTAATATCTGACAAAAAGACTTCAAACCAAAACTGATCAGAAGATTTAGGGAAGGTCACTAAATACTCAAATACTCATCTAAGGAAAAACTCACAAAGAGGACATTGCAATTAACATCCATGCGCTGGACAGAAGGGCAACACAGTTCATTAAAGAAACACTACTATAGCTTAAATCAAATTCTCATTGTTAGTGGAAGACTTCAATACCCCACTCTGTAGACAGGTCATCCAGACAAAACTAAACAGAGAAGAACTGGAGATAGCAGATGTCATAAGCCAAATGGATCTAATAGATATTGACAGAACACTTTCCTCAAACAAAAGAATATGCCTTCTTCTCTGCACCTCATAGAACTCTCTCCAAAATTGACCACATACTTGGAACCAAAGCAAGTCTCAACAGATGCAAGAAAATTGAAATAACACCCTGTATCATATTTAACCATTATGAATTAAAACTGGATATTAACAATAACAAAAAATAGAAATATTACAAATTCATGGAAACTGATCAACTCATTATTGAATGAATTGAATGGGCTGAGACAAATATGAAAGAATTTTAGGAATAGAATGAAAATGAAAGCAGTATATATTTCCCAAACTTATGGGACACACTGAAAGTTGTTCTAATAGGCAAGTTGATAACACCAAAAGCCTATATTAAAAACTTGGAGTCAGGCAGTGGTGGTATACTCTTTACTCCTAGCACTTGGAAGGCAGAGGCAGGTAGATCTCTGAGGTGGAGGCCAGCTTGGTCTACAGAATGAGTTCCAGGATATCCAGAGCTACACAAAGAAACTCTGTCTCAAAAAAGCAAGTCAAACTCCAAACAAAATAAGACACAAAAAGTTGTAGAAATCTCATATTAGTAAATTAATGGTACACCTGAAAAATCTAGGATAAAAGGAAGAAATAATGCCCCAAAGGAGTAGATAGTAAAAAATAAACTCTAGGATAAAATAGAAACAAAGAAACAAAAAAAATAGTACAAGAAATCAATGAAACAAAAAGTTCATTCTGAGAAAAGTTCAAATTTACAAAATTAAAGTTGAAAAAAGAGGATATAACAACAGACACTGAGGAAATTCAGAGAATCATAAGGACATACTTTAAAAACCTGTACTTCACCAAATTGGGAAAAGAAAAAAATTTTCTTCATTTATACCCCCTACCAAAGTTAAAGATAAGTGGTTTAAACAGACATATAACCTGCAGTGAAATAGAAGCAGTCATTAAATTCTCTCCAACAACAACAAAGCCAAGGGCCAGATGACTTTAGCACAGAATTTCAAAGAAGAGTTAATGCCAATCCTCCTTAAATTATTCTACAAAGTAGAAACAGAAGGAACATTGCCCAGTTCTTTTTATGAGGCCACAGTTACCCTGATACCTAAACCACATCAAGACTCAACAAAGAATAAGAAGTACAAACTAATTTCTCTTATGAACAATAGATGCTAAAATACTCAATAAAATACTTGCAAACTGAATCTAAGAACACATAAAAAAAATCATCCACCATGATCAAGACACAGGGATGGCTCAACACAGGTAAAGTGATAAATGTAATCCATCCTCTGTAAACAAATGGAAAGAAGAAACCCACAGTATATCTCACTAGATACAAAAAAGAGCCCTTGACAAAAATCTAAAACCTCTTAATGATAAAAAATCTTGGAGATATTAGAGATAAAAGGACATGCCACAACATTATTAAAGCAGTTTACAGTAAACCCATAGCCAACCAAAATGAAGAGAAACTCAAAGAAATTTCACTAAAGTCATGGACAAGAAAAGGATGTTTGCACTCTTCATGACTATTCCTTATAGTACTTGAAGTCTTAGCTAGAAAAATAAGACAGCTGAAAGAGATAAAGGGGATGCAAGTAGAAAGGGAAGAAGTCAACGTTCTATATTTGTGGATAATACGGGAGTATATATAAATGATGCTAAAAGTTCTTCCAGGAAATTCCAATAGCAAAACACATTCAGCAAAGTAGCTGGATGCAAAATTAATACTCTAAAATATGAGAATTAGGTAAGTAGTTGAGAAAAAAGAAATTAGAAAAATGGCACCTTCACAATAGCCTTAAAAACAAAGTATCTTAGAATAACTGTAAACAAGCAAGTAAACTGTATGATTAAAAACTTTTTGAAGAAAGAAAGTAAAGAAGATATCAGAAGATGAAAATGTCTTTCATACTCATGAAATTAATCAGTAGGTAAAAATAGCTACCCAACCAAAAGCAATCTATAGATTCAATGCAGTTCCCCATGAGAATTCCAACACAATTCTTCACAGACCTTGAAAGAACAATTTTAAGCTTCATATGAAAACAAAAAAAAATCTAGTATAGCTAAAAACACTAATGAATAATTAAACAACAACTACAACAAAAACTTCTGGAGCTATCACCATCCGTGGTTTCAAACTGTACTATAGCACTACAGTAATAAAAACACCATGGTATTAACACAAACACTGACATGTTGATCAATGGAATCAAACTATGGATGCCTAATTTTTGATAAAGAAGTCAGAAATACGCATTAGAAACTAAGAATTTTCAACAAATGATGCTGGTCAAACTGGACAACTTCATGTAGATGAATACAAATACATCTGCACTGATCACCCTGCACAAAACTCAACTCTAATTGAATCAAAGACATAGGGCCAGATATATGGAATCTCATAGAAGACAAAGTGAGGAATAATCTTGAACTTATTGGCACAGGAGAAGACTTTGTGAATAGAACACCATTAACTCAGGCACTAAGATAAAGACACTATCATTCAGATAAAGCAGCAGCCTACAGAATAGGGAAAGATTTTAATCAACTACATATCTGATGGAGGACTAATATTCAAAATAAATAAAGAACTGAAAAAAAAATCCAGACTTAAAGAAAAAAGATAACCCATTTTTAAACTGGTATATAAATCTAAGCAGAACTACTGAAAGAAAACCTCAAGTTGCTCAGAGCACCTTAAGAAATGGTCAGTATCCTTAGCTGTCAGGGAAATGCAAATCAAAATGATTTGATATTTCACCTTAGTTATACCAATAAGAATGTCTGAGATCCATAAAATAAAAAACAAAGAACAAAAGCTCTTGCTGGTAGGGTGTGGGGTAAGGGGAACACTCATTCATTGCTGGTGAAAGAACAAACTTGTACAGCCACTGTCATCAATCTGGTGCTTCATCAGAAAGCTGGGAAGTTCTGAAAAAATGCATATTTTCAAAGGATGCTTCATGAGACATTTTTTCAACTGTGTTTGTTTCTACTCTATTCACAATAGCCAGAAATTGAAAACAACCTAGATGTCCATCAGTGGATGGATAAAGAAAATGTGGTACATTTATATAATGGAATACTACTCAGCCATTAAATGAAATAAAAATTGTGGGTAAATTGGTGGAACTGGAAAAAAAAAATCATCCAGAGTGAGATAAAGCAGACCCAGAAAGATAAATATGGTACATATTTGTTTATGTGTGGATATTAGCTCTTAAATTATTGCTAATTAATTTGCAATCTGTCTTTCCACAGAGATTAGGTAGAAGAGTAAGGGACAAGTGGGTTGGAATGGATCTCCCTAGGAAGGGGAAATAGAATAAATGATTATGAATGGGTGGCAGTGTAGACTGGAATGGAAGGATCAAACAGGGAGGAGGAGGAAAGCGGGGATTGGGAAAGAATATGGGAAGTGACAGCTAAAACCAAAGGTTGTTTGACAGGCCATATGGTATCCTAATACAGTAGAAGCCTCCTATAATACATACATATACAAAGGTGATTTAAATGAAGTTGCCAAATCACTGGGGAGACAAAGCTCCAACTAGACAAATCTTGTCACCAAACGAAGCTTCCAATACTGGGAATGGGTTACATCTAACTGAGTTATTGGCCAAACAATATAGGCTACTGCCAAAGCTATTGCCTCTCCAAAAACTGACGGTAAGATCCTATTACTGAAGATAACAACTCATTGAACATGGAGAAGCTGATTTATGCCAGTATAGACTCTTTATCCCCTAGAGACTAGTGTTCATGGAACTGGAATGTACTTTGCCTGCTACCAAAGGGAAAAAGGAAACACCAATCCAACTACAAGCCTTTTGTAATCTAAAAGAATGACCTCCCTTCAAAATACACTGGGGTGATAGTGCACATAGCCTTTGAGAAAAATTGAACAATATCTTATTTTAGTTTTGGTCCAGTCCATGAGGTGAAGTCCATACCCATTGTTACTTGGATAGCTAAGAGACTGAGAATAAATGGGTCAGGGACCTAGGGGCAAAGCCAAACACCACAGTTCTGCTAAAAGATCATAGCAATAAGATGACTTCTAAAGACATCTATGTTCATAGATGGATTTGCTCAGCCACTATCAGAGAGTCTTCCACCTGTAGCAGATGTGAACAAACACTATGCAGAGTATGAGAAACCTTGAAATATTTCATCCTGAAAGGGATATTTCCATCAAATTCCTCCCCTTAGAGCTCAGAGAATCCTGAGGAAGAGCAGACAGAAAGAGTATAAGGGCCAGAGAAAATGAAGGACACCAAGGAATCAAGGCCTTTTAGACACAACAGGGCTGGCGCATATATGAACCCACATAGACTATGACAATGTGCACAGGTCCTGCATGGGTCTGCACCACATGGGGTACTAGGGCTGAAAGGAGAAGTGAACACATGCCCCATCCCTAAGCCACACACTGTCTCCAATTGATAGCCACTTGCAACTGAAAAATTAGATTTTTTTCCCAAGGGAATCTCACTGGGGAAAACAAGCCACACTCAAGGGTGGGCTCACGTCCCGCAGTAGATGGCAAACAGACAACAAACCCCTTTGCTGTAAATTTTTGTTTATTATTTATGTTTATTTCCCATACCAATCAAAATTTCTCTTCCCTTCTCTCTTTCCAGGAGCTCCCCACTCTCCATCTTCCCTCCACCCCATTTGTTTCTTCTCCACATTTTCTCTTTAGATGCAGGTGTCTTTTTGGGTCTGAATTACTTCACTCAGAATGATCATTTTTAGTTCCATTCATTTGCCAACAAATTGTCTGAGCCATAGATTCTACTTAGTGCTTACAGCATGTTCATAGACATAGGGCCATCTACTGGAGCATGGGCAGCTTATCAGGGACTCCATTCCTAGAAAATCTCTGTCTTTCTCAGCAGCCATCATTTGTCAAAATAGGGATGGGACTTCATGAGCCCCTCCTCTGTCCATGCTAGGATTTTGGCTGGCTTGATTTTGTGCAAATCTCATGAATGAGGTCTCACTGTCTTTGAATTCGTGTGTTCAATGATGCTGTTGTGTCTACAATATCTGTTTCTCTGCAATCTTTCACTACCTCTGGCTCTTTAACCTTTCTTCCCCCTCTTTCATAATGATCCCTGCATTTTGGGAGAAGGTAGATGCCCTATTACAGGGCCAAACACTTCAACACTAGTTCTCTGAATGGTGATCAATTGTGAATCTCTGTATTAATCAATCTACTGAAAAAATAAGCCTCTTTGATGAGGTTTGAGAGCTGCACTAATCTATTGGTATAAAGATTACTACATATGAGACAGTTTAATATACTGTGTCCATTTAGCAGAATAATAGAAGTCGATTGTCTCCTAAGATTTACCCAGCTTTAGGATTTTGGCCTAGCTTATAGGCATGAATTACATCTAGTGTTGCTAGCCTTAAAACCAATGTGTTCAGTTGCTCCCATAACCTTTGTGCCTGATTGCACCAATGGGTTTATACTGCCAATGTAATTATTATTATAGTTCACAGCATTCACAGCTGGGTAAGATTATTAGTTACTTTTCTTTTTTCAGGAGCATGACTAGTACCTTCTATCACTATAAAAGTTAGCCAATAGGGAAAAAGATTCCAGGTAGGTACCATCTTGATTTTTCCATGTCCTGTGACTAAAGTGTGTGGTATCTTTGGTAAATCTTCCCATCAAGTTCTTCAAGGCAATCAAGAACAATGAAAACAGTTTGGGAGCATTGCAAGACCCCTCTCCCTGATCAGTATCTTCAAAACTCATAACCCACACCTGGTGCTTGGATTTTTATTTGATAGTCTGTGGTGTCTGGGAAAAGAATTGCCCCACAAAAATCACATGTGTACATATCCATTAGGAAGATTCTATATGGTAGGTTTCTATGTGGCTTTTAAAGTCTTTAGCATTAGCTGTCTTTTCCCATAGCCACTCCTTTTTCTTGCCTTTTCACTCCCACCCCAGCTAACTCTTTTCTTTTATTATTTGCCCTTTTCCCCTCCTCACCACCTGTGTTCTCTGTTCTCACACAGTTATTGTTATGTGACTGAATCTCAATGCATGAGAAGATCCAGCCACAGATCCTGTGACCCACTTTTGAAGCTTTGAGGCTTCTAATTTGTCTGCAACTTTGAGTCATTTTTAATTCGCAAGCTACCAGAGACAAATAGTCATGGCCAAGCATTCAAAAGGAATGATGCAGATTACAAATTAGTGTGTTCAGGTAGACTGAAGGCTTATTCCCCTGTGGTGATATGTTTTACATTTAATAAAACCAGCCTGAAATATCAGAGAACAGATCCACCCACAGTCAAGCCAGGAGGATCAGAGAATGGTAACACTCACCTTTAATTCCAGCACGGGAATGAGTGGTGACCTACGCCTTTAATCCCATAACTCCAGAGACAGATCTGTGTTTCTGTGAGTTCAAGGCCTAACTACCAAACAGTAGTAGCTCACATCTTTAATTCTAACTCTAGGATTATGATGCAGAGTTGAACCTAGAAGTGAAACAACTGAGCTAACAAGATATTTAAGGCAGGCATAGGTAGATGGTGTGGATTCTGTAGAAGCGATGAGCCAGGCTGAGGACTCTTGAAGATAGCTTTTACCCTGAGAAGTTGGCTGAGTGAGAATTGATTGTGGTCTGTTTCCTCTCTCTGATATTCCAAATTTTCCTCACTATCTGCTTCTGAGTTTTCATTAATAACAACTAGAATTTGTTGGTATTAATTCCCCTGCTCTAGATCTCCTCAGATTCTCTATTCTGTCCTTGTACCTTGGAATCAGAGAATGGGAATGCAGGTGCTACTTTTATCACCAAATATTTCTCCACAAATTTATGCCAATTACAGACAAAATGCTGATTTAAAAAGCCCCAGGACAATGAATGTAATTTGCCTAGCCCCAGAGAATTAATTTCTCATCCCTTAGGCTGCATTTCTGGTCAGGGCATTCTTCATTTAGGTGGCTTTCCTAGTGATTGCCCTGGCTGCTTAGCAACCATGTCCAGCCTTCCCTAAACATGAACGGAAGTTGCTTATATCAGCACCCACCATCAAGATATTTTTTTGAAGAATATTTTATTTTATGGAAAATCAACCACATGAAACATGACTTTCCAATATATATTATTTGAAAAAATATTGACACTCATGTATTTAGATATTGAAAAATTTGAGTAGCTACAAACAGAAACGTGGATGTCTTTTTAAAAAAACAATCATGTGCATTTGTCTATAGGTAGATAGTGTTGGTGAGCCTCTTAGGTCATTTAATTTCCAGTTATACACTATCATTCCCTTATGAATCAGTCATCATTATTCCCATGTTTGCCCTAAGAAGAAGCATATGATGAATTTGCCTGCCATTCCTGAATGCTAATATTGTACATTGTTCTAAAGAAGCAGCAGCAATCAGCTCAATCTTATTTAGATGGGTAGGCATGTAAGGTATGAACCAAAATTAGTCAGAATATGGTGATTCATCAGAAAATCAATCAATGTAAAGGTCACTAATTTCTCCGAATGATCTTTTAGTCTGCTTTGCAGTCCTTCTGGGTTTAATTTTCTCTATTAAATTATCCCGGAGTGTACACAATTATTAAGTCAGTAGCACTTGGTATAATTAATTCCTGATATTAAGGTTCCTATGGACTTGTTTTCTCCTGGCTTCTTCTATAAGATGATTCTCACTTGTATTAGCACCCTGGCCTTATCTGCTCTGCTGGCCAGGAATTCATTTTAGGGATGCAGGTCAAAGCAAGACACTGGAATTTTCCAAACCTCGTATTTCCTGTTTGTGAAATGAGATAATAGCAACACCTATGACCTAGGATGCTGGGACTCAAATGTCAATGTCCTTGGAGCACTTAACACATCAGCTGAAAGGGAGATGAGGGGAAAAGTCATCAAGGGTATGGGAAACAGTGTCTGTACCTGAACAGGCAAAATCTAATGAGCAAATGCTGCAATGTCCTAGTTCCTTCTTCTGTAGCTGTGTGATTCATCCCCAGCTCTCAGGGCCAGTCACACAGATCATCTCAATGATCACTAAACCCTTGGCATGGCTTTCATGATGGACTCCCTCTTCTTTAGCTTTAGCTTTGAGTAGGGTGATACAAGAAATACTCAGGTAATGTGGAGACCACAAAAATTTGGTTTGGAATTTTTAGCATCTAAGAGAATGTTGTCTGATCTGAAGTCAGTTGAATAGAATATAGTTTCATCATCATGATCACCATCATCATCATCACCATGTCAACATTTCCTGAGCATCTATTACATGGGACCTGTGGTTGATGAACCATGTAAAGTACACAAGGATTTCAGGATGAGTTGAGGGATCTAACCAGAGCATCAGTTGTGTCTCTGCAATATTTTGTTTTATTTTTCTATTTAACAAACAGTACAGTATTTCCCCAGAGAGCTCCAGCTTCACCATCGACAGGACTGGGGAAATTTCCACAGCAACAGCTTTGGATTTTGAGAGGGACGCGAGAAGGTAATGCTGTGATGGGCTTCCTCTAGAAATTCTGGTCCTTTGGCTTGTAGTTCACCTTTTGATAAACTTTCTCCTTATCTGATCATAATGTGCTCCTCACATGAAGCTGCTCTTGATACTGTCTTAAAAAGTAAAATTGGCTTTCATTTGTAATTGTACCATTGCTGCTTTGGAAGTCTGTGGGGACTCTCTCTGTGTCACTTGCTATCATCACAATGAAGCATGAATAATATTTTGATAGTTTTATTTGTACCTGCCATGGAAGTGTGCAGGTCACCTCTCTAGATACCTGTAATGTAAAATTGCTTCCCAACATAATAATCAACATCCTTGAGAAGTTCGCACATGGCCACTTCATTATTTCTCCTGCATCAGCTAAGTGGGTTACTGCTGGTTCAAGTTAGCATTTTCATTTTTATAATGATTTAATGGCTACTCCTTTCTGTTATATATTTTGCATCAAAGTGCTTTGCAGGAAAAGAAAGTGGGCTCTGAAGGCATTCCAAAGAACTTTCTTCTGCCTTTCATAAGTTATTCTTTGCTATGATGGAAGTTGAGAATGGAAAGTATCCTTAGTGGCTTCCTGAACAGCAAAGGCCCAGCAAACACTAGCTGCCCACACTTCATACATCAGGTCCCACTGCAGGAGTCTCAGGCCCACAGAGCTGGAATGAAACTCAGTTGGTAGAATGCTTCCATGGCATACATGGGACTTGGGCTTTTAATCCTCAGCACCACATCAACCAGATTATGGGACTGCACACAAAATCTCAGCACCAGGCAGGGAAGTCAGGAGGATCAAAACTTCAAGATCATCTTTGAGTCTATAGTAAGTTCATGACTAGCCGAGGTTACAAGAGACTGTCTTAAACCAAAGCTCCAAACAAAATATCATAGATAATTATAGGTCCTAAGATTTGCTAACAAGTGGAAATTAAAGTTTGGAAAAGAAACTTTTTTTCTGGGTAAGTAAAATAAAAGTTCTCTTTTTCTTTCTTATTGTCTCTAAAATCATTGGAATTGGGAGTAGAAAAGGGAAGTTGACCGCAGAATGAGAGTATTAGTGGTTAATTGGTCAAGATGTCCATCGATTCCCATTTCCTCCCTTCCTTCTTTCCTTCCTCCCCTTCCCCCCCCTTCTTCCCTCCTTTCCTTTCTTTCCCTAATGCAGATTTGCTTGGTGCAGATTTGCTTGGGTTACTGAGTTGATCTTTATTAAAATAAGAGAAATTCTGGACAAAAAATTGACTTTTATCAATTCTCTTTCTATTTATAATTTTTGCTTTGGGTATGTGCATAAAGTGTGCCAGCACACACAGCCACAATGCACCTGAGGAGGTCTGAGCACAGCACTATGAAGGGAGAAGGCCAGCTTCTGTCTTTACTTGAGATCTAGGGGATCTAGGGGTCAAGGTCAGGTAGAGGCAAGCAATTCACCTGCAGAGCCATCTCACAAGCACTAATTTAATTTTTAATTGTTAATTTTTAAAAATGTAAAAATTCAAAATATTTTTCTTGAAAAGAGGAATAGAGCTATGAAACCATTTGTTTGAATCCTTATGAAGGTGTTAGGAAGGTTCATTGTGGCTTCACCATCATCATCATCAGCCACATCAAAACAACATCTGAACTTTAGTTATAATGCTATGAATATTACCATATTGTATTCCCATTATTGTAGTTAATACTTCTCAGAATTATATTATTATTATTTTGAGACACGGTCTCAGTGCACATCCTTGGCTGGCCTGGAACTCTGTATGTAAAGCACGCTGGCCTTTGTCTAACAGAGAATAACTTGCCTAACCTCTCAAGTCCTGGAATTAAGAATATGTGCCACTACTCTTGGCTAGAAATATTTTTAAATATGTCTTTATTCACTTAGATGGATTGGCATTTTGTCTTTTTGCTAGTACTTGTTTCCACAAGCCATAAACTTCTTGAAAGAGAAATTATGAAATAAGAAATTGAGAAGTGGTTATGAATTGGTATGGAAAGGAGAGGGAATTTTGGTGTCAATTTTGTATATTTTAAGGTAAAATGGTTTTTTTTTTCCTGAAAATAACTTTCTTAATATGCCTGGAACTGGAGTTTGTTGGGATTAAATATGACAGCGCTTGGAAAGTCAGGAGCCGTGATTGAAGGGGGTCATCATTAATAAGGAAAATTTCATTTTAAGTTTCCCTATAGACTTGACCTCTCTCTCCTCCAGCCTGGAGATGTCATCCTGGATGACAGGATGGTGTGTCCCCTGCCACACTGAAGCACTCCCAGCACGTTAACCTCGACATCTGTTAGTCTTTAACAAAAGTGTACAAACCCATAGCTATGAATGATCTCTTTGCTACAAAATACTAAGAAATTTCTATTGCCCCCACTCCTACCTATTTATAGGTAATTACAGACTTTAAAAAAAAAAAGCAACCATTTTGTAATCACTTTATAAATTTGTGTGTCGCCCTTGTGCAGGACTCATGCTAATCTCAGTATTTCTCCAGTTCTAGCGTATGTGCTGGGAAAGCTAGCACAGCCCCTTGTGTCAGACGATTTGACCCATTGTCTCCTTACAAAGTGTTAGCCATTTCCAGCTGCTAAGGCACCTCGTCTGACTGACATCTTTTTTTTTTTTTTTCTTTTCCTTCTTTATTTTGTATTTATCAAAAAAACAGTAAAAAGAATTTAAAAATGCCGAAGAGTTAACAATAACTATACAGAGGATAATAATCATAAGCATGGCTTATCAAGGGTGGAAATGCAAATAAGATTACTACACATATATTTTCTTTGTGTTCAGCTTTCCCTCTGAATTTTCTGACTGACATCTTAACTAAGACTCAGCTGCTGTCTCTGCCCGGCTAAGCCTGCCGGGTTCTGCCTCTCTCGTTTACCACCAAGTCTTTATTTATTTATTTATTTATTTTATTTTGTATTTATCAAGAAAAACAGTAAAATGAATTTAAAATGCTGATAAGTTAACAATAACTTAAAGAAGATAAAAATCATAAGCATGACTTATCAAGGGTGATAATGCAAATAAGATTGATACACATATATTTACTTTGTGTTCAGCTTTCCCTCTGAATTTTTTTTTTTCCATCCCTGTATATCCTTATTCAAGGTCCCTTCCCCCTCCCGCCACATCAGGTCATTTTTTCTTCTCCACAACTCCCCATCCCCTCCCTGGGCAAGGAGCAGACAGTCCTATGGTCCCACTGACCCAATAATGCTTGGATCAGTCTCCACTCCTGGCAAATCCAGTTTTGTCCCCCCTCCCTCAAGAGTGAGTCTGGTATTCCTATAGTTGGAGTGGGATCCGAAGGGTCAGTCCAGGGTGTTTCTGATCCCAAACTGTTCAGTGGTTGTACCACCAAGTCTTAACTGGTTTTTTGTTTTTGTTTTGTTGTTGTTGTTTTTGTCTTGCTTTGTGTGTGTGTGTGTGTGTGTGTGTGTGTGTGTGTGTGTATGTGTGTGGCTGTACCTTCAGTTTTTCACTGGTTATTAAAGTGGTTGATCCTGGAGGCTTGTCTGCTACTGGAAATCTGAAGATTTTCCTCATCAATGTCAACAATAAGGACCCAAGTCTTGCCTGCAGGTGAGGAAATATAAAATATTATTAGATTTGACCTTGAAAACAGTCTTTTTTTCCTTCTTTATCTCCTTTTTAGCTGAGAAGAAAAATAGCAAACATTGTATAAACAACACACAAGATAAAAGATTCCAAAGAAAAGCCTTACTTAAAAACTAAAAGCAAAGTAGTTTTAAAGTATTGAAATTGCAATAAAATAAGGAGTTATTTATACAGTGCATCCTTAATCTGCAACCTTTTGGCCTAGCACTGATTTCTCATAAGGGAGATTCCAGTCAATGAGTGCATAAAAGCATGTTGAGAGTCAGTAGCTCATGAAGGTAGCCCATACTCAAAGGGAAAGGACACAGAGATTATGCACACAGGTTCTAGAGCAAAAGAAGCTTGTGGTCTAACCCTCTTTCAGCCACTTTCTGAAAGTTACTTAATTTCTTCAATCCTCAGTTTTCACATCTGCAAAATGGAAACAAACATGGGACTTACTTCCTAGGGAAGTGCCTGCTGGGAAGAATTAGTAGCCCATAATGAGCCTTAGGATTTTTTGCAGTAAATGGTTTATATACTTTTGTCATGAATACAGTTTTCATCATGTTACCACTCTATCTGGTCTGGTACACCTTTACCAACACAAGGTATAGAAGTAACAGCAAAGGAGTGCCATGCTAATAACATTTTCTTTTGAAATAAGCTTATTCAGTATTGAAAATGGAGTCTTGAGTGTTACCTCCACAAACTCAACTCTGCACCATAAAGTCAACATCACACTGGATGAAGAGATTCCAGTTGGGAAGATGATTGCAATGTGTCAGGCAGCTGATGAAGATGACCTGGGAGCCTTAGCCTTTGGACTAGATACAGTGGATGATTATTTCGCAGTAGACAAAGGTAGGCTGAGAACTCTGCTTCCCTAAGTAATTGTACCCTAATCCACCATATATACAGTTTCTGAGGTAGGAGGAAGACTAAAATCCTGTCATGAAACTTCTCTTTGACACTTTGGAAATGTCTGCTGAGTAATTCTGAACGGTCAGCAGCCTACTTTCTCCTCTGTCTCCATGTCTCTTCATGACTGAGTATAAGTAAGTATACTTTATATACTATTTTAGCACACATTCTTTTAGGCCTAACTCTGTTCTACTTCATGGCCAAATGTTTGTGAAGGGGAACCTGATATGACCAGTTAAAGCTAGTCTTTCTTATTCAATCAGTCTTGGGGGTGGGCTACAAATTGTATCCTTTATCTAGAGTTGCTGAGTTGAGAAAAGTCCTGGGTTATCTTTAGCACATATACAGGTTAGCCATTGAAGCAAATTATCCTACTCACATCAGCTCAGTGCACTAAGCTTGCTTCCAACCATCAGTAGCTGTGCTTCTTCGCTTGAGGGATTACCTGGGATATGACAGCTTTCTTCCTTATTTCTCACCCACAAGTCCCTGGCTGGACTGGAGAAAGTCTGTTACTAGGGATTTGGTGAAGAAATCCTTCAGCTATTTTCTCTGCTATAGACCAATTCCCAGTATGAACTGTGGCTCCCAGAATTCCTCAGTGATGCGAGGCTTTTGTGCCAATGGTGGTAACTGACCTGATGATGCCCTTTAATTTGAAATGTCTTTTTCCTGCCCCTCTTTTCCACATCACATTGCCCAGAACTTGCTAAGGTAACTTGCTTACACTGACATTCTGACCTCGGATTCTTCCTGATCTCTGCTTTGGGCTAGCTGCTTTTTTTCTGGTTAGCTATTAAGCATCTTTGCAAATCCACTAGTGATTTTAAAAAATACTTAAATTGGACCATATTTATTCTCTGTGCAAAACTCCTCTCAATTTGCTTTATGCACTTGAAATTTGGCAGATTTCTTACCTCATCACTGAGGTTTTGTTTTTCTGACCCTTGCCTTGTTCTCAATCAGCCCCACCACCTCTCCCACCCTCCCCCAACATCCCTCATACCACCCAGATTCTTTCTTCCTTTGATTTTTACTGTGAGCAGCTGGTAGGCTATCTGCTTTGAGACTGCTCCCTTGCATTTTCCAAGCACGTGACCATTAGATATTATCCGTAAAAAAATCACATTATAGCACTCATTTCTATAATAATACACCATTTGAACCTTTTGTTTTTCTGTACATGTTGAGGGCTCTCTCACAGCTTTGAATATAAGTTTTATAAATATGGAGATTTTATCATGCTGAATTAGTTGCTACCATACTTCTTGCTACACAGATGATACTCAGAAAATGTTTGCTGGATTTAAGTGATGGTTGAATAAGACCAAGTCCCCATGCTCTGTCAGGTTTTTTTTGTCTGAGGCTCTTTCTGTTGGGATTCATCTCCCATTACCAGCATTTTCTTCTGCTGTGTAACCTTCACATCCTAGAGTAAGAATTTCTTCTAGAGAGTTTTCTCTGCTTTCCTAAGCTAAAACAATTTTTTTTATTATTAACATAATATAATTAATAGCACATTTCAGTGATAAATAATTTAACAGTATGTATGCACTTTGAGTCAGCTCCTTAATTCCAGTGAATGGGGCATAATTTTTACTTTCTCTTTTCTGTAGCTATGCATATAATGAAGTAATTTTGAAAATGACAATGTAGTCCATCCTGAGTAGGATGTGCTGTTTCATTACAGTGAAGGGGACTGTGGTTACAACTACTCGGCTCGATGTGGACAAAACTGGGTTTTCAAGTGCTCTGTCCTTCTCCATTAAGGCATGTGATGGTGACCAGAGGTGTGCAACAATTTCAGTGACTGCCTATATTCATGGCATTAATGATAACTCACCTTTCTGTGACCAGTATCTGATTAGGTAAGCCTGCGGCAAGTAAGCAAGAACTCAGAGTGGGCAGAGAGAAGGGAGGACTGTCAGATTTATTGGGTAACGTTGATGTACATTCAGTCATTAAATTGAATCTTGGTTGCTCAGAAATGTTCCTCACAAATGGCCTGCTGCTCCTCTTCATGACTCAGTTTCTCAGATCTACAAGTGAGATCTGAGTCATAGTGACTCTATTCCTATCATCTTTAACTGAAGCCCTTTGTTGGCTTTGTAAATTAGGATACCAATAGGACTCTTTGAAGAATGGTTGTGAAGAATTAATGGGTTAGTTTTTGTTACTGTTTCAGCATAGTACTGAGCATATGCTGTTTTATTATGGTTCTTATTATGTGTCTGTTACTGTTAGCAGAAACCCTCCTTAACACTGAATAGGTTTCTAGGTAAAGATTTTGTTCCTGGGGTGAGAAACCTGAGTTCAGTGCCCCCGACACACATATAAATGCTGATTGTGAGTGTGATAACAAGCTCTTGTATTTTTAGCACTGGGGAAATAGAGGCAGGTAGATTCCTGAGGCCAACTAGACGGACAGCCTAGCTTACTTAATAAGTTCAGACCAGTGAAAGACTCTGTCAAAAAAAAAAAAAAAAAAAACATGAAAACAACAAAATCAAATAAAATGGTAGACAATCTGTGGGGAATAAAATTCAAGGTTGTCCTCTGGCCTTCAGATGCATGAACACACATGTGCATGTCTACATACATGGACCTGCACACACAGCACAAGCACACAGATGTTGTCCTTGGTTTAAAATAATTTAACCTGACTCATGCATCATACAACGTGTAACTTTCTAAGTGGGAGGAGAGTAGCTATCCATGTTCAAATCACTGTCATGGAAGAAAAATGGTCTGGCAGAGTAGGCAAAGTATTGAGGTGAAATATTTCATGGAGGGTCAGGATTTGATGCCAAATAAGTCATAAAATAATTCTGAGTTTTACAACATTGGGGTTTTGGTTATGGATAAGAAGATTTTATTTTTCCTATGGGATTTTTTTCTGTTCTTCCTTTTGCCCACCCCCACCCATTTGCCTGAGAGCCCACCTTTTCTGCTTCTGTCTTCCTTCTCTTTCCTTAAGACCTCTCTTCTATTCATGACTACACCTACACCCACTCTCTCATATAAAAATTAGAAGCTGGGAGCTTCAAATGAGAGAGAATATTTGTCTTTCTGAGAATGGGTTACCTCACTTAATATAATGATTTTTACATCAATCTATTTTTCTGAAGTTTACACAATTTCATTTTTATTTGCAATTGAACAAAATTTAAGCATGCGTATGTAGTACATTTTTATTATTCAGTCATTAGCTGATGGACATTGAGGTTGCTTTCATGTTCTAACTATTGTGATATGCAAGCATCTCTGTGGTAGGACATAGAGACCTTCAGGTGTATGGCTCAGAGGTTGTATGTCTGGGTCACATAGTTTTATTTTAATTTTTTAAGGACCTTCTCCACTTCTTTGCACAGTATCTATGCCAGTTTACACTCCCACCAGCAGGGAACAATGAGTCCTCTTTTCTCACATTTTCACCAGCATTTGTTATCATTTTTTCTTGATACAGCCTTTCTGACAGTGGTGAGACAGAGTCTCCTAGCTTTAATATTCCTTTCCCTGGTGGATAAGATGTTTAACTGTTTATAGCAATATATATCAGCCATTTGTATTTCTTCTATTGATAACTGTTGGTTCAACTCATTAGCACATTTATTAATTGGAAAGATTTTTTTTATACTATTTTTTCAGCTATATATTCTAGATATAGGCTCCTGTCTGGAGTATAGCTGGAGAAGACTATCTGCCATCCTGTAGGCTGTTTGCTTTACTGATGGTTTCCTTTGTGATGCAGAGAATTCTTTAGTTTAATGTAAAGCCCATTTGTCACATCTTGGGCTCATTCCCGTTCTGTTGGGGTCATACTTAGAAAGTTCTGTTTGAGCCTCTGTAAGTCTCTTTACATATGGGAAACTGTCCCTGTGTTTCTTAAACATTATTCCTGACAAGCTAATAAAAAATGAAACTTAGCCTTGCTTTCTGCCCCATGTGGTCTTGTTTGGGCCCCAGTTATAATTCTTCAGTGAAGATAACAGCAGTATTCAACTTATTTCATTGTTATAAAGGAAAAATACACTGTGTTTGGAATCTAGTAAGGAAATTTGCCAAAGTTTTCACCTTCTGTTTGTTCCCATTTATTCTTGCAAAATGATCAGAGTTAATTAATGGGGCACCTACTCCAGGCTTCCCTGCTTTAGGTCTGCTCTGTGTGTTTGCTTTAATGGGAATCTATCTTATAAAGGTAATACAACAAAAAATGTGTAAAGTTGAAGTGAAAAAAATTAAACAACTAAAAAAGAAAAACCTCACAGAACAAAATGCCAAAAGACATGATCTTAAGTCCTTGGTGCCATGTTTTAGCTGTTAGAAGGTCATGTGACCAACTGGAAGTCAGGGAAGCTTCCTAAAGAAAAAGAACTAGAACAGTCATTCCCTGCAGGATCCTTAGTGTTTAGAAGCTGAAGACTGATCATATGGGCGTAGTAAGATCCAAGATGGGTGGATGCATAGACAGGAGAATAAACCTACTGTGATTATAGAATGGCAAGGATCGTCTATCTCTCTTTGTCACATCTATTTGTTCCTTTCTCATAGCTATGAGAAATGCCCAACAGAGCAACTTAAGGGAGGAAAGCTGAGTTTGGGATCACAGTTCAAATGCATCGTGACAAGGAAGGCATAGGGGAGCACTACAGTCCATGGGAAAGAAAGCAGGTAGCCTTGGTTGTTCACATGCGCACAGGAAAGTGCAGAGTAAGGTGGGAATGAAGGTGGAGTTAAATTTTCCAAGGCTTGTCGCTAGTGAACTACATTTTCCAGCTAGATCCTATGTCCTAAGTCTCCAAGAAAAGTGCCACCAGCAGAGGACCTAGTGTTTAAAACGTACGTCTGTGAAGATAATTTTAGTCAAACCATATCCATCATTCAGATGTTCTAGAGTACAGTAACCCCAGAGAATGAACTGATTCCTACTGGGGACTCCCCAAGAATATGGCGGACTTGATCCATTTTCTTTCCCAAATAAATGTCCAGCTGGGTACAAATAGAAACCTTCTAGGAAGTGGTCACCTAAATGATGCTCTAAAGAGGGCCTGTCTGGTGAAAGATAAACTGGGCACACATGTAGACTTTATCAAAACTAGTGGATGTTTACAGAGAAAACATTAACCTGTAAGAGAATGCTCATCTAAACGGACTTTTTTTTTTCTTGAACAATTAAACAGGTACACAGGCAAGGAGGAGATTGCAAAAGAAACAACAATTGCAAAGCTCACATGCCATGACCTTGACAAGCCTCCTGACATAATTCATTATGCCCTAGGCTCTGGCCCAGTAGGTTCTGGACAACTATTTGAGCAAGTGCCAAATGCTGAAAATTTCATTCAGGTGAGCCCCAGTGGCTGTCATTCCAGGGAGCTTTCTCAAGAAAATGGAGTAATGCCCTGGCCGGTTGGATGGAACTATGCTAGTAGGTTCCAAAAGAGGAGTCCTGGTGCAGTGGTGGAGAATTTTGAATGCCTCTGAGGCCTTGCCAGAAGGCATTTGGGCAAGTTCTTAACCATCTTGTTTCTGCCATCATTTTCTCCAGTTTATAGTGAGCACAAAATAATTCATTCCCTATTTAGCCAAGGAAATCAAAAGCTAAAACACATGACAATTTCCTAAAAGTCAAGTCTTTATGACAGCATGTGTGACAATGGCTTACTCTGCTGGCATAGGACGCTCCCCTTCTAGGAAGTCAAACTTTCTATTGGCAGAATATGAAGACTATGTATTTTTTCTTTCTCTACACATATCTGCCTTGGAAGAAAACCCTCATTTTCCATGGCATTTGTTTCGGAGTGCCATTCCATGATAACTTTGACAGTTGCTTAGCTACCATATCACCAACTATCCTCAACCCACCTCTTCCTGCTCCTAGCCAGAGAAATATGACTGAAAACCCCACAGATGAACTCTTTATTTCTCTGATCCTAAACCCAAATTTTCTTGACAAAGTCCACAGCTACAAGGTAAGTTCTTGCATGCATGTGAATTTTGGAAACCTAGGCATAGGACCAGTATGCTTACTGGGTTAATACTTACTCTGCAATACAAACTCAAACTATCATCTTTAAAATGGAGTTTGGATAAAGATGGAAGATTTGTAAGCAATATCCTAAGACTTGAACCTTCACATACACTTGATCTGTAGCTGAATGAGTGCCTTTATCTATCTATCTGCTACTTCTAAATGACTTCTGCTTGCATGTGTATCATATAGGTATTAAATGTCACTATTCCAAAGAATTATCTCCTACCAGCATGACAGTGAGGTTGCATGCCACCTATGAAAGCATTTAATTTACACTTATAACTATTTGGTTGTTGATCCTATTAGGTTGTAAGATTTACATATATTTCTAAGTGGTTAGCATTTGTGAACTAAAATTTGCTATAGTGTTCAATTTACAGAGGATGCTAAGCATAATTCCTTAAATAGTGAATGAGTCATATGCTAAATTAAAAAAAAGAAGCTATTTCTTAATCCTGTAATTTTTGGTGACATATTGATTTATTTATTTTTGTCATGAAATTCATGCTAATACTATAATACTAGACATTCTCAAGTTTCTAACATAGGGCTATCTTACTGTTAGAGCCCTAATGCCTATAGCTCTAATTGAAACCTAATTAGTACTCAAAAATACTTTGAAGTGCTATCTTATAATAGGAATAGCTTACATTTTATTTATTTATTAATGCCTTTTATGTAGATGCATACTAAGAGAAAACCAAGTCCCATGGGACTATAGTAACATGCTTTGCCCATAGCAACACAATTAACATGCAATGTAGGCTATGATCTACATTTTCTTCTATGCTCTAGTGTTTGCTCCAAAAGTAAGCTACTCTGGGATGGAGTCTGTGGCATCCTGCTGTTCTACCCAAATGCTCACTTATATGTATCAGACTTACACATTCTGAGATACGTCATTCCCAGGAAATAAAAATGTCCATATGCACCTTTTCAGACTGGCTTTTAAAAACATGTTCATTAAAAGTTTTGGCTCTGGGCCAGTTAGGAGGCCCATAGGATAAAGGTACCTGGCTGACAATTTTGAATTCTATCACATAGTTGCAATGCGGAAAGAAAAAACTCCTTCAATTGTTCTCTGACTGCCATACCATGCATAAACTATAGTGTGTGCCCCCCACACACAGAAAACAAGTGAAAGACATTTTTGATTGTTTTTGTTCTAAAATAATTTTGTTCTATAAGGTTACCAAAGAGCTGGACTATGAAGATCCAGAGGTGATTGCAGCAGGACACATTTATGAAATGATGATTTCAGTATTTGATGATCTACATCCGTCTCATACAGGTAATCTTGATAAGACTTTTCAAGGTTGGTCAATGTGTTCTAAAAAAATCATCATATTGGAAGAATTAGATAGATTGATGGAAGTTTCCATCATAGGAATCCTTTGTACCTCTTAGTAGCTCTTTAAATAATACACAATTCTTACATCCTGGTCTGGCTAGAGATCTTGGCAATGGGAAAATCAGGGGGTATTGGTTCTAGTTTTGATTCTTGATTTATATATATATATTTCTTTATGCTAAATAGTACCAAATACTCCTGACTTGGAAAGAGTTTACCAGGCAACATGTAGCTCAAACATACAGACAACATTTTACTTGAATAAAATTTCATGACATAAAGCTATTATTGATGCAAATAATGAGCTGCTTGCTAAGTTATATAGCTCATGAGCTAGCTGAATGTGCTGGCTATGGCTACTGATTTCTCACACAAAGTCTTGTCATGACTTTGCCATCATTTTGTGCCTGCCCATGGTAAACGAGCCTTTGGGGCAGTGAGCTTCAGGTTGCTTGGTTATAAAATGTTTGGCACCTGTAAATCTGATAGCTGTAGTTTTGTTCATAATGAACTGCTATTCTTTGGAGTTTCATGTTGGAACTGGGTGCTAAGGATCAAGAGCAGAGTGTTTAGGAAGTGCTGTGCTAAGTCAACTGCCTGATGCCTGTTTCTCTTTGTTTACTCTTGTACAAATGAACACATATATAGGTTTCCCAAGGGATTGACACTTGTTTCAGTCTTTATTTTTGCAATAGAGATCTTTTTGAGAAGAAATATTCTCAGAATTTTCACATTACATCTGTCATTACCACTGTGTCTCTCATACCTGAAAATACTGTGAAAAGTGGCTCTGCAGATTAATAATAACTCAAAAGTTTTGGAAGAAAACTCAGGTTTAATAGTAGAAAGGCATTGTCTGATGGTGCAGATCCTTGGACACAGGTGATAGTCTGTTTCTTTTCTTGTAACAATTCTGGATCATTGCTGATGGTTGTTGTTATCATTGGTTTGAGATGGATTCTGAGATTTCATCTGAGACAAATAAGGAAGAGTTACTGATGGATGTAGGAGGGTGGAATTGTAGATATTCGTTTTTCAACCAAATGGAATTCAACTGTGAACTGTAACCAATACACCCAGGACCTTTCAATCCTTCTTGATTCACTGATGTAAGAATTTTAGTGGGGTTACTATGATTTAATAGGAATGCTCTCCACAGTGTTCGAACATTTAATTCCCAGATGGTGACATAGTTTGGGAGGTTGAGAAACTTCTTTGAAGTGGATCTTGCTGGAGGAAGTAAGCCACTGGGGGTGTGTCATGAGATTCATAGCTTGATCCTGAGTCCTTCTTTCTTTCTGTTTTCTGATCTGCTGAGACATGAGCCAATGTCCATCACTTCCTCCTGCAATACTTTCCCAGCTTTAACCAAGAATCAAAATTCTTTCTCTGTTGTTTCTTTCAAGTATCTTTATTTCAGTGATCAGAAATGTTATTAATGCAGAGACTAAGTTTAAATGATGATTTATAGACATATACAGCTACCTGGAGAAGAGCTATGTTGGGGACAGGAACCAAGGCAAGAAACAAAATAAAAATATACTTCTTACCCAGAAGTATTTCTGAGTTTTCTTTGATGGTATTGGCTGAGTATCATGAAGAAGTCTGTCATATAGCTCAAGTGACCTTTTAAGGTGCATGCTTTTTTCTCATAGTTAAATAACTTTGCCATCTCACCAGATTTGAACCTTTCTTGAACAGAAAAGAGATAAAACATCTTTTTCAGTAATATCCCCTCTGGTCTTCACATTCCAATATATTCACAGTAATTGCTCATAAAATATGCTTACAACTTTGTACCTTTGGTTCCTTCTGTTTTTATAGGCCAGCTAATTCACACAATTTGGAGTCTTTATGGATGCAATAAAAATCATAGTATGGCAGAGCTGTAATGGCACCTGCTCTTGCAAATATAAGTGAATTTATTGAAAGAAATGTACAGGTTTAAAGTAAACCATTTGTTTTGTAGACTAGCATTCTTTAAGCCTGCTTAGGGATCATGAGTACTGCTGAGATTGTGATGAAAGTTGTATACTTTATTTTTAAAAGTAAGTATAATGGCATATGCTCAAAGGTGCACCATGCTGTAGAGTCTCTGGAGCACAGGTCATATAGATCTCAGGTTAAATTTTCCTATTTGGCCTACATTGCTCAGAATGTTAGGAAAGGCGATATACCAGAATTCTTTTGTATGTGAGTACTAGAGATAATCTGCTAAAGAATTTCACAGCCAGAAAAGTCTGGGGAGGAATGCTTACCTGGAGATGCACAATAAATACTAGCAGAGCAAGAACCTCAATATGTCTTGCCATAAGAGTCTCTTTAATTGTATTTTATTTAGGGCTTTGTGTTTGGTACATTAATATCTCAGAGATGATATTAACTGATAGAGCTGGTTCTGGCACCTACTACTTGAATTTTTACCTTTGTTATGTTAGGCCATGGACTTAATTCTGTTCACCTTAGTCTCTTTCTGGTGAAACTGGGGCAGTAATACCAATGCCCCACTTAGTGTTTTGTATACTACATTTATAATTTTACTTTAAAATTTTTCTGCTTTCAAGTTGCTTCCTTTTATGTTGTAATATTAAAATATTTCTTTTTTTTAACAACTCTATAAAAGGCTACCTTAGCTTGCTAACCCCAAATTCAGAGTTCCTTCTTTTACATGCAGTAATCCTTTTACATGCATTACAATAATCCTTTATCTTTTTACTACACTTAGCTATTCTATTATATATGCATGCTGGGTGTATGATGTGCCATAATGTGCATGTTGAGTCCAGAAGACAACTTACTGGCATAGGTTCTCTCCTACCATCTGAGTCTTGGGGACTGATCTCAAGTCATTAAGCTTGGGTTCAGGCATCACCCACTGACCAATTGGGCTGGCCAATATTAACTGCTTTTATCAAATTATATCATTTAAAAATCTTTCTTGATAATAATCTCTTTTAACTTTAAATCCACACTGTGATGTAGGAGAAAGACATTGACTTGACTGATTTATTGATGAGGAAACTGAGAGTCCTAGAAATTAAATCTAGTCTAAGGCCATAGAATTTATGCTAATTCCAAGCATTAAACATGAGTTTTCTGAGACCTTTTCCATTTCACCTTCTAGGTTTTAATGTATTATGTAGCACTATGTATAATGTATGATGTATTAGGAATAATTATAATTTATATACGTAATTATATAGAAATATATGTTATAATTTTATATTTTCTACAAGAGAGTTTATGTTTATTAGGGAACAATAAATGTGGCAGTAAGAATGGACTTCAGCTACCACATTGCATCCACAATTATGAAACTGAACAGAAGATGGGGCCAGGTTGTAAACCTCAAGGCTCACCCCCACCAGTGACCCATTTTCTCCAAGGAAAATCCTCTTTCTAAAGAGTCTATAACCTTCCCAAATGGAAGAAAGTGCCATCAGCTGGGAACCAAGTATTTAAACACGTGCATCTGTGGGGGATACTACACATTCAAACCACCACTGATCCCCTGAGAACACACAATGTGGGATACCAAACATTCAGAGATACGAGACTATTACTGTAGTTTCAAAATCCTTTGCTAATTCTATATTCAGAGACATGTTTCAGTTTGTAGAATAAAACAACAAAAAGTATTAATTTACTGTCCAATGTTACAGTGACTGTGACAATTCTTGTGGAGATTGCTCCGGACAATGATTTCAGCCCCAAATTTCAAGCCTCACATTACATATTTTCAGTTCCAGAAACATCAGGAGGTAAGAATGTCATCATTTCTATAAATTAAAGCATCCACAGGGAAACACAGGTCTCTACTGAGTGACCAATGGAACAGGAGCACTAACATTTATAGAAGATGAGTAGATGTAGGAGTACTGTGGGCATCAAACGTTCTGGGAAATGTTTATTTTCTCTGGTGATGTTCTCAGAGTGTCATCCTGATGAAATCCTAAAGGCTACCTTAAGATCTGATATCAATTTTAAGTTTTGTTTTTGTGGTGGACAAATGCACATTTTGTGTTTACTTCATTTCATTTCTCATTCCTTTTTTTTTTTAAACCTCCAAACTATGACTGTCAGAAAGTAGAGGCAGTGTGGTTATTATCCATACAATACAAATTTTGTGAACAACTGAGGTCAAGGTTTGAAGTCCAAAGTCAGACTTATGGCTAAAATTCTAGAACATCTCATTCTATTTGGAAAATACTGCAATGTTTATAGTTCGATTCTGTCATCTAAGGGACAACATGTTTGTTTCTCAGTATCTCTGGAGAGTAAATTATCCAGGTTTGAATTTAAGGGAGAGAACTGCCCTGAAATCAAGTCAAACTGTGCTGTAAGCACTTCATGTTATAGCAGAAAGACCACATATAAAACTGCCTTCAAGCTGTCTCTGCTACCATAAGTTAATGATCTCTGTGTAACTGATATCCTTATGTCAGTTTGAGGGTTTCATTTTGCTGTAAATTCACAAGAGCTGTTTTTTTTACAGTATAATATTTTTGGAGTAGTAAATTTTGCTAATTTCTCAATAAATAAAAATATTTACTTCCTAAAATGTAAACATTCAAAATAAGCTATTTATGCTGTTTTGGTATAGAGATAGCAGAGCTTACTTAACAGAAGGGTTAGCCTGGGTTGTTTAGGGGGAAGATTTTCTTTTCTTTTTTTTTTTTAAAAAAAAAAACAACATTGATTAGAATTTTAATAAAAAGAAGAAACTCTGAATTTGAGAAAATACCAATAGGTTCAAGAAAAGGTCCATACAGTGGACTTATGATGAAATTGAAATTGTTTTTGTACAAAACAACACCATTATATTATTTGGTAAGTATATCAGCATCTCAAGTTTCTATTATGTAGGCTGGAAACAACAATACAGGCCACATGTAATTATAAAATTAGTCAACAACAAAAAGAACATGAAAATTAGGTTTATAAATAAATAATTCTTTTTTCTTTGCTTTTTATTGTTATTATGATGATGATGATGAACAAAGGAGTCATACTTTCTATCCTTGGTGGGGAAGGTTTTCATTTGTCCAAAGTACTGCAGCAGAAGAGAGAGGGCATTGTTCTTCTAAAGCTCTACCCCTTCATTCAGTTTCTGCCCTTGATATAAAAATCGTTAATTTTTCTAAAATGTTCTCTATTGGACCAGACTCAGAACACTCCTAAAATATCTAAAAATATTTGGCTTGAGAAAAGAGTTTTCTTGAGGTTAGGAACAACCATTCACCATTTAATGTTTGAGGAAGCATCTCAACAAACTTCTCTAGCAGTTTAGAGAAAAGCACAGGCTGTGGGTTCCTAGTGTGCTTCTGGTGACACACCAACCAGTGGTGGAGCCTTGTAGGCCTTTGGTATGTATCATCTTAAAACTCTGCACTTGCCTGAGAGACTAATGCTAGCCTCAAAGCCTCAGTTCTCTTCTCATGGCTTTGATGTTCCTGAGAATTTGCTATTCTCTTCTTCAGCTTACTCCAGTAATGCGCTGCAGAAAACTCCATGACCACTCCTCCTCCTGTGTGTGTGTTACTAGGGGTTCAGACTCAGGGCTTCCAGAGCTTTGCACAAATGGACTGTAGTACAAGTCCTGTATTTTTGAGTTCTCATTTATAAAGTTAAGACAATAACTATATCACAGAGTTGATATGAGGCTTTTGTATAGGGCTGACATTTTATGTATGTTGACCATAGTACCCATGTTAGTTGTTACGTATCAGGAATCATTTAATTATGTGTCTGTGTGGGAGTATATGCACATGAGTGTAGGTGATCAAAGAAGCCAGAGGTGCTAGATTTTCCCAGAGCTAGTGCTATAGGCAGCTGTGAGCCAACAACCACTGTTCTGGCAACCAAATGTGCTCTTAACTGTTGAGCTATCTTTCCAGCCTGGCAGCTGAGCTCTTTCCTCATGGCCAATGATAGCTGTACTGCCCATGTCTCTCTAGTGTTGGCAGTTTTCAGTGTACTGGAACATCTTCCTTCTTTATTTGTTTTTCCAAAAAAACAAAACAGAAACAAAAATACCCCTAGGTTTTCCTTATTGGAGCACACAAGCTGAATCAAACTGAAATGTTGGGATTTTTGTTTGTTTGCTTACTTTGTTTCACAGTCATTTTGAATTATTTTCTGTCTCTTATTTTTATAATATAATAATTATATAATTTCTCCTTTTCCTTTCTTCTCTTCAAATTTTATATACTTTTATTTGTTCTTTTTCAAACTTATGGCCTATTCTTATTAATTGTTGTCACATACATACATACATACATACATACATATTGAGATATTTACAGAAAATAAAAATCTTCATGGTTCAACCTACCCTTAGGAGGACACTGAAAACGTCAAACTACTCTGAACACAAGCTCTTCTCAGAATATCAAATGTTAAGTTTATAGACTTTGAGAATATTTAAAAACTACATCAAGGATTTGGTGGGATTTCCTGTATCCCAGCACATGGGAGGCAAAGGCAGGTGGACCTCTGAGTTTGAGGACAGCCTGGTTTCCACAGAATTTCAGGCCAGCTCAAAGCAAACTAAAATAAAAACTATATTAACAGAATTTTTACATACTGAATTGATTAGCACAGAGGACTTAAATACATCTAGCAAATTACATAAAATTATAGTTATGGAGATCTATAATATTCAAAGTAAAAAATTAATATGTGATGAGCTGACTAAACTCTCTGGAGAAAAGTAGGCGAGGGCAAAAGAACTCCTACATCAGCAGTGGCTTGGGAGAAACATGGAAATTGAATCAGCTGGGTTGCAGGTCACAAGGGAAAAATCCATTCCATTTCCAGTACATTTTGATGAGGTTTGGCAGCATTTGGAGTTCCATAATTACTTTATTTAAAATTCAGCTAAAGATGCTCAAGATAACATTTAGACTTTATTGGAAGGTTAATGTTACACCTTCAGAAGAATTAAGTTTCCATTGTACTTAACCAGGTGTTAAATATGAAAATGATCCCATCATTTCCCATGTCTGTAAGACAGAGATCATTTTTATTGGTTATCTCTGTTACATGGCCTGTATCCATTGTAACACCTTTTTCTTTAAAATAATGCTTTTATTCAAGCAATAGATGCCTTCCCTTCTGGAAATGCCATAATAAGAAATCTTCTTTTCTATGAATGTGCATCTTCTGTTGCTGATATCATACACTGTGTTCACGTCTACTTAATAATTCATTACAAAAGGTGAATCATTATTAAAGAGGGATGTCAAATAAGGAACTATCCCTTGAGGTTGAAAGTGATGGGGATGGCACATGAAATGCTTCCTCAGCATCACTGCTTGGTGCAAACACTCACACACCTGTTAGTGAGCTAGATAATCATGTATCTGATCTTATAATTTAAGTATAAAATGATTGAAGAGAGCCTATTATAACTTTAATCTATTTCTATGAGTATGCTATGTAATGAACCCCATAAAAGTTAGAGTAACATAGCAATACACATTTTTTTTCAGCTAACACATCGGAGAATTGGATTATCTTTCTAGTTTTGTTCAAACTTGTGAGAGTCAGCTGGTTTTCAGAGCTCTGTTCTGGTTTGGCTTGGATGCCCAGGGTACTTTGGGTACTCTCTCATCCTCTCGTTGTTAGGCTAAACCGAGTAAGTTCTCAGAATGAAGAAAGTGCTATAGCAGCCAGAACTAGAGTCATTTCATAGAGCACTTTAGCAGTTGAGTGGGGGGGTGGTATGTGGCAAGAGAAAGGAAACCTAATAATCTCTCAAAGGCTTCTCAAATTGTTGCCTGCACCAGGTTCATTAATATCTGATTGATCAAAGCAAGTCACAGGCCCGAATGCTAGAGTTGCCCTCGTGGCTAATAATGTGAACACAGGAAAGGCAAAGAATTTTGGCATATGAGTTTAACCAATGTACTGTAATTATCATTCTTCTAAAAAGATCATATGTGAATACTGTTAACTGGAAGTATTGTGAAGCTATATTAAATCTGGCTGTAGACTTGAACCTGACCATACCATGACTAGTTCTGTGGCCTTGGGAGAGTTAACATAATGCTAAGATGAGGCTAATTATTAGCATTATAAACTTATTTTAAATTGTTTCATTTGAGTGAAACCAATGGTCTAAAGTGGCTGAGGATCTCTATAAATTCATTTGCCATTATGTGAGGTATTAATTTTCAAACAGTCATTATTACCAAAAATTATTTAGATTATCACTTTGAAAAATTCAGATTATCATTTGAAAAATTATAGACATGGTAAACCTTATGGTAACATATGTACATGAGAAAAATAAACATTGTAAAACATTGGCAGCCTTCTACAAAGTTGGACAAGTGACTGCCATTGATGAAGACCACCCACCAAATTGTCTGACATACAAGATAATCGATGGAGACATCCAGGCTGTACGAAAGTTCTGGATTCACCCTTTCTCTGGAGTGATTGAACTCACCAGTCAGCCGGACTATGAGTCGGTGAGGCAATATAACCTCACAGTGCAAGCTGTGGATTGTGACAGAGCGCACCCCCAAACTGCAACAGCCATAGTAAGTAGAAAGATTCAGGCTTTGTGTTCATATGACTGAGCAATGAATTAAGTTATAATTTATTGCTTTGTGGTGATCAGTAGGAATGGAGAAGCTTGTGAATTTCTCCTACTTCTCAAGTGTTCCATACTTTTGCATGAACCTTTGGGAGTCTGAATGAGGAAGAAGAAACTGGCTGATTTCTCTCTCTGGTGGAAATGTGTTCTCAAAAGTGTAACATGAATCTTTTTGGACAAAAGATTCACTTTAATGTGAAGAAGGCAGTATGCTACCCACACTTTTGTCATACAGATGAAGAAACTGAGTCACAGAGTTTAGGGAATTTACTCAGGGTTAATAAATAAGATTCACAGGTCTAGCACTAAATCCAGGCTGCCTCTGCCTCAAGGCAATGTTTGCAAATGCCATTTCATTTGTTAAGTATTGACCTGAAGGAATGTGTGTGGCTCTAAATTATTTTAGCAAGGTCAAAATACTCTTGAAAGACATCAGACATCAAGAATATGTGATGTATTTATTATGGGGCATAAGTTATTAATAAAACTAAAGTTTGTTATTGTACAACAAGCTTTTTCTTTTTGAGTGTATGTGTTACTGTGAAGAGAATGTGGGACCTATTCACATCAGTGATTAGAATGACTTTCAGAGGGCTGAAGATGCAACCTTGAGGCAGGAATCACAAGAATGATTTTTAACACTAATTACTTTGGTCAGTTTTCTTATAGACACCTATAAATTCTTCATGCAGTGTAGGGCAGCACAACTTGCAATTATTCATGTTTTACAGATAAAAATGAAAAGTGTATTTAATACAAAAACTTCAAGTAACCCCTTATAAAAAGAATTTGTTTTGCTGGAAAACAAAGAACTTTACTCATTCTTTCTTCCTCTTAGTGAATATTTATTAAATGTTTATTTTCGGAATCTTGGGTTACAAAAGTTTAAGACATTGTCACATATGCCTTCAGGGAGCTCAATATATCAAGTGTCAAAATGATCATACCAATGAATTTGGCTTCCCAGTATGAACAGGTGATAGATCTTCAATCTCCAAAATTGAGGGATCCATCCTCGTCATTGTCACTATCAGCACCCTTATATGATTTTTATTAAGAACCAAATATAAGTCAAGTGTTGCATTTAATAAGCATTAATTATAAAATTTATTCTCAATCCTACATGTCATGGTAGTTTTGAGCACAAGAAAGCCTTTTGTTTACAAAGCTTAGATGCTGTAGAACCTATTTGAGGTTATTCAGCTCAAAGAGACAGACTGAAGCCTTGGAATTTATTTCCCTGTCATGTGCCCCAAATCCTTTTTTTAATCCTTCAGGCAATCTGTCTTCCCTACTTTTTACCCTTGGCTGAGGCCCCATTGCCTGTATTTGCTCTAATAAAGCCGGCTGCTTTCTAGAATCATGCTTCTGTTTGTGGCCCTGAAGTCTGCCAGAATGACTCTTAAAAAGCATCAACTGGCTCACACTGCTTCCGGTTCCGCGACCGGGACCTGTGCTCTCTGCGGCGTCCCAGCGCACTCTGGAGCAGGGGCAGCTGAACTCTGCACCTGGCCACACCCGCAGCCCCTGCTGCTCAGGGAATCTACTAAGAGCCCTACTGCGACCCTGAACTGAGTAAACTGAGCAAACCAACTGCAGGGGTCTATGAGGGGCGGATT
>PVIH01008727.1:0-65657 GCA_004025045.1 Sigmodon hispidus
AAGGTATTAGCTCAACTATGTTCATAGCAGCATTATTTGTAATAGCAAGAACCTGGAAACAACCTAGATGTCCCTCAACTGAAGAATGGATTAACAAACTGTGGTATATCTACACAATGGAATACTACTCAGCAGTAAGAAAAAATGATATCCTAAAATTCACAGGCAAATGGATGGATTTGGAGAATATCCTCCTGAGAGAAGTCTCACAAACTCAGAGAGATAAGCAGGGGATGTACTTACTCACTAGTGGTCTCTAAACAAACAAACAAGAAAAATTTATTTTTCAAAATAAAAGCCCTTTTTTCTTTCATCTCCAAGTTAGGATAAATTTAAAATTAGGAATACTGTCTCAAACAAAAGAAAAATACTCATGTGAGCATCAATGAATGAAGCAACTAGCCCTGAAAATATAACTAATAAAAATAATGATTTATAAGTTAAGGATAAAACTATGAGTACATGTCAGTCATTACTTGAAAATTTAGACAGATAAACTGAATATTTTCTTTATTTAAGCCTCGCGAGTCAATAGTGTGGCAGCAGGGATTTGTGAGACTTAATTAATCTCATTATCTGTATTTTAGCATTTCTTAGCATTTTTTAATCTACCCATTTAATTTTACAAAAATGTAATTCAGTGTTATTCAAAGTTATTTAGAATAAACCTCAGGTAGGTTAAAAATAAGTAAATGTCACCTGCCTAAAAAAGTCATAAGGCTACTTCACAAAGCCCCTGAAGTGACTCTCTTCCCACAAGTTTCTCATGAGCTTAGCTAAGAGAATATTATAACTGAATTGTCATAAACATAAACAAACATAAGCAGTGACCAGAAGGATTAGAATAGTATTTAAGAATCTTGGGGGGATGGATGAGGAATAAATAAAGATTGGTGATACTTTTATTAGTAGTACTCAGATTGATAAATCAGAGGCCTTAGCAAGTTCTCAGGACATCATCAGGTTTGCACATTTTGCACAGATAGATATGTGCTCAAGTCATTCAAGTTAAGACACTTTTCAGTTTTGAACAGTCTCTAAGGCTAACAGTTCTACAATCTCCTGTAGTGTTTTCTCTCTAACATGGGATCTTGGTGAAAGTGTAAATGAACTCTTTGGCCACCATTAATCCCACTATTCCTGAACCACTTTGCATGAAAACATATATATGACAATCAACTTTTTGTAAGTTTCTTTATTCACTTGAAGCTGTATTTAACTTTATTAAAATACCTTTAAATCAAACTTTAATTCTTCTCATGGTGGCAACCTCAGTTTCTTTAGCATTCTTAATTTATCTGGATTGGGAATACTGTTGGTGGTTTTGTGAAAACTTATGAGCTTTCTACAATTTAAATGGCAGGCATATAAATGAATGGCATCAGTATTCTCATCATGGGCTGACCTATGTTGGCTCTCATATTCAAAATTATTCCTGATTTCAGGTGAAAATGCAGGTTCTACAGCTGTTTTCTTCCAGGGTTCCCAGTACACACAACAATGCCTTTAAGTCTGTGGCATTCCCTGTGAGCTGCATTCGTTCTGATCAGGTACTCACTCCATACACAACTTGTCTAGTTACCAAAAACAAAAACAAAAACAAACAAAAAAACTCAAACACCTAGAGTTTTGTTCTAACTAATATTGATAATACAATTATAGCAATGCTAATTGACAAAGGTAAATGATTTTAATGTCCCCAATCTGATACTGTCAGCAACAAGTAGAGATCATTTTCATATAGACCAGCTTTTGCATAATCAGCCCAATTATAGTGAAGCAATCTGTTTCTCCAGTGGAAAGTATATTCCATTGAGAGTCTGGATCTCTTACATCTTATTATTTAAATATGTACAATTATCAGTGTTCTTGTACATCTTCAGCATGCATGTCCTCCACATGTAAAATGGGAGTGCTCCCTGAAACAGAAGCTCTTTCTATTCAGCTCTCATTTTGAAAGGATTGACAGAATGAGTCTAAGGCACCCATCAATGGAACTTACTAAGTCTACTGAGATGCAGATAGATTCTTTCTTATTTGTCAGAAAGAACCACCAGCTAGAAATACCTGGCTGGAGGTGTGCTAAGGGCAAGAAATCATAAAAAAATTCTAATGTTATTGAAGGCCAAGCTGCTTCATCAGAATAATGTCCACAATTTCCATTTAAGTAGCATTAAAACAGAAGAAATAAATTCAGACGGCAAGACTAGGCAACTATATTAAAAAACATTTATTGCATTTTTGTTCTACCCGGGGCCTATATTTTAAACACAACCTCATACTGAGTACATTATTTATGTCACAGAGCACATAATACATTTAGCACAGCTGTTTATGACAGCATGTTAATGAGCATATGTGCCCATTACCACAAATAAATAATCTAGTTACTGAGAAACAAGAAGGTTATGACAGTTTTCAATGCTGTGAGTGCATGGTTTGGAAAAGTTAAGTACAGATTAATTTTTCTGTGACACAATTACCCTTGTTGCTCATTGGTAATTTGAGCTTTTAAAATTTTCCTTATAACAATTATACTTTAAATATATGGCTTTGAAATAAAGAAATCTCTTTGTTTTCAAGAACTTGCATTGCTTAATATTTTAGAAAACAAGGATCCAAGTGAAGGATTTAATTGAGAAATGACAAATGATTTTAATGTCAAAGTTTCAGCTGATATAAAGAATAGGCTGTCTCTGACTTCTTGTAAAGAACTTGATGTAGATTAGCAAATTCTCCTTCCCTGCTACCAAATTTGGAAAATGGAGGGTGGGGTCAATAACTGGAGAGATAGAAAATGATACAGGGAGAAAGAAGGAAGGGAAATAAAAACACTACGGATGTTTAGAGAGACCATCTAGAAACATAATATTTTATAAACTAATTTTAAATTATATGTATATATAGTGTGCGAATATGTATATACATACATATGTATGTGTACATATGCATATTAATGGCATTGTGCCACATGTGGTAGTTGTACCTGCATTACAAGCCATGCCCTAATTAACAAAACCCAAAGTCTCAGGCATGAGATCCTATACCAGCCTCCTGTTGGTGATTGAAGTACATTGTAAGATTCTTCAAAGACATATGGGCCACATGCATTTGTTTTGCTGGCTATGATGGCTTAAATGAGACATGTCTCTTATAGGCTCTGGTATTTTAATACTTGATCAATATCTGATGGTGCTGTCTGGGAGCTTTAGGAGATGTGGTCTTGCTAGAGAAAATATGTTACAGGGATGGGTTTTGAGAGCTTACAGCCTCACCTTACTTAAAGTTGACATAGGATTTTTCAGCTTCCTGTTCTTGCAGCCCTGTCTGCCACTGGTACTTTTCCTGATTTCCACAATGGATTCTTTTTTTCCTCCATTTTATATACCAACCACAGATCCTCCTCTTTTTCCTCCTCCTTCTCTCCTTCCCTACTTCAGCAACTCTACCCACTCCTCAGAGAGGCTAAGGTTTCCCAAGGGAAGACAACAAAGTCTGATATAACAAGTTGAGACAGGACAAACCCCTGCCCCCTATATTAAGGCTAAGCAAGCTATTCCACCATGGGGAATGGGCTCAAAAAACAAATAAATAAAAGCCAGTTCATGCATCAGGGATACGTCTTAGTCTTATCCCTGGGACCAAACACTTCCAGAGACCACACAGATCAAGCAGCACAACCATTATCCATATACAAATAGCCTAGTTTGGTTTCATGCAGGCTCCCAGATGTTAGTCTAGAGTCTGAAAGTTCCTACTAGCTCAGAGCAGCTTCTCTGTGGTTTAACTCATCATGATTTTGTCACCCCCTTGTTCATATAATTCCTCCTTCTGCTCTTTGACTGGACTCCAAGGATTTCAGCCCATTGCTTAGCTATGGATCTCTGCATCTGCTTCTATCAGTTACTAGATGAAGGTTCTATGATGACAATTAGGATATTTTCCAATCAGATTACAGGACAAGGCCAGTTCAGGCATCCTCTCCACTATTACTTGGCATCTTAGCCCTGATCATCTTTGTGGATTCCTGGGTATTTCCCTAGCACAAGGTTTCTCCCTAATGCTATAATGGATCCCTCTATCAAGACATATCTTTCATTGCTCTTTCTCTCTATCTCTCCCTGAACTCTACTATCCTATTATCTCATGTACACAATGAATTCTTATTCCTCTAGAATCAAAAATCAAAATAGACACTTCATAGCTATGTTGCCTATGGTCACAGTGTTTAATCATAGAAACAGGAAAGTAACTAACACAGTTGCCTCCAGGATATAAGAATCTCTGGCTGAAGACACCACTCACTTTGAAACAAAAATTGGAGGCATTGATCTAGAACTTATATAAAAGACCTCACCCATGATCCCTGGTTCTCACACTATCACAAGGTCTTGTTCAGAATTCCAAAGGAGACAAAATACAGTAGTTTTCCCAGATGCACTGCCTACAAACCTTAACAATGACTGGCCCAGTAACATTCCCCAAATGGTACAATACTATTATGTATATCTTGGTAACAAACCACTTGTCTGATTAATGGACCTGCTCAATGGGAGGGAAATCATGCCTGGTTTTTTAAACTTAGACAGGTATCCACAGTGGGAGAGGTCACAGATCTGAGAGGAGAACCTACCATTTCCATCTTCGCAAACCAGAAGGATTTTTAGCTATTCCAGATAGGTTGCCTTATACCCACATATGAGTGTAGTTTTCATCCCTCATCTAAAAAGTCTCTTTTTGCAACAGATGGAGACATCTACACAGGGACACATTGCTAAGAATGCAGAGAAAAAGTGACTATGGTGTGTTCAACCACTACCAATACCTTTATAACTCAACTCCTCCACCAAAGGCTCAGAAAAAAATCAGAGGAGTGAAGAAAGATTATAAGAGCCAGAGACCTAGTAGATCACTTCTATTGGGCATAATAGGGAAAACTCACCTAGAAAATGTCAGTAATATATTACATGGACAAGTCTGTTGTAATAACATTAGTTGACATGCCAAAGCAGGAAGGGAAAGTTTCACATAATCTCATCCCTAGAAGAAGAGCTATAAGAGGCCAATGGCTGCTGAGAAAGAATAACCAGGTACATCTCCCAGGAACAAGTTACTGCATAGTATGTCTAATTGCAAGTGATCAACTCTTGATCCATGCACACATGAGCAATGATAAGTGAACTAAGTATATTACATGGCTGTGTATGCATGTATGTACATGGAGCTTAATAATTAAAGAAGAGATCATCTATCTGGACAGTGGAGACAGGATAGGCATTAGAAAAACAGGGAGGTAGTAGTGATGTAAATGCAGGACTCACATAGATGTTCTCAAATCAAAGTGAGTCTTTAGTTCTTTCCCTCTCCAAATGTTGGCTTGAGTAAACATTAGGTAGAATAGAAGCTAAGGCCAATATATATATATATATATATATATGTGTGTGTGTATGAAATATATATGTGTGTGTGCATATGTATGTGTGCATATACATATCTGTGTATATGTATATATTCTTACTCTATATAAATATAAATTATATATATGGAGTATACACACACAAATGCACAAAAGACTAATGATTTTTTCCCCTCTCCTCTTCTCTATTTTCTAGAAATTGCTTATTTTAAGCAGATAAAGTATCCAAGTATTCTTGCAGAGGAGGACCAATTTTTCATAGTTGATCCAAAAGAAAAATATGACAACTTATTGTAGTTTTGTCAGACATAAAAAACCAAAAAACCAGAAGCTATGGTGGTTTGAAATCAAATGGTCCCCAAGAGAAGTGGTACTAGTTAAGAGGTGTATACTTCTTGGGGTAGGTGTGGTCCTGCTGCAGGAAGTATATCACACTGGAGAGGGCCTTGAGTTCTCATATATGTTCAAGCCACTCCCAGTGAGACAGACCACTTCATGTTGGCTGCAGGTAGGACTCTTAGCCATGCTCCAGTACCATGTCTGCCTACATGCCACCATATTGGACCATGATGATAATAGAATAAACCTTTAAAAATATAATCCACCCCAAATAATTGTTTCTTCTTTAAGAGTTGAGGTGGTCATGGTGTCTCTTCATAGCAGTAGAAACCCTAATGAAGACAGAAGCAAAAATATGTTCTGATAATTTTCATAGTCTGACTTGTCTGAGAGTCTTCTGTAGGAGAATTAAAGGTGGATAGAAACAATGTGTATATGGTTGGGTTTATCCCTTTGACAAAGGGTCCAAAGTGACCAAAAGGGGGTGGGTCTGAAAATCAGATGAACACTTGCATCTCCACTGATATTTTTTTCTCAGTAAAAGGGATCAAGACAATCCAGTTCTCTCACCAACCTTCTCTTACCATGATGGACTGTAAATTCCCCTGAACTTCAAGCCAAAATGAATTATTCATCTCTAATGTTTTTGTGTTTCTGAGGGCAAGTATTTGTTTGTATCAAGAAAAAAAAATCAGTATAACTGGCACAATTTTCAAGTTATATTGAATGTTCAGAGTTGGAAATTGTCTTTAACCCATTTTTAGAAACTTTGCTAAATTATCAGGTGTTAAAACTGTTTCTGTAAATTTATGTCCCTTTTTCTTTTATCTCCTTATCATATTCCTGCTCATTCAAAGCCCCTAAGCCACAGGGGCAGTCTAACCTACAATGGATTTTTAGGGATGACATTTTATCTACAATATCAAACATTGTTCCCCGTAGAATCTGAAATCCTGTTCTGAGTCCACAATGTAGTTAAGACAATGAAAAGTAAAAGACAAATTGATGAAAAGTAACCTGGATGTGAAACAAAGTTCCCAATAAAGCCCAAGATTAGAAAATGTCACACAAATCCCCATAGAACCTGTAATGCATAATTTTATCTATTTTGAGTCACATATACTTTGAGATGTTCAGAGGATTTAATAAGGTCCACATTCTCAGAACTGTGCCAGATAATCCTGGTACTATCCCTTCTCTTTTAAGGCAAAAAAATTTATATTGAAGAAAAGTAAAATAATTTTGGGAACGATATAATTTTCTTTGGAATCCTCACATATTGAGGATGTAGACAGATGTAGCTCTGGTCTTCAGTTCTGACAAAAATCTAAAAACACTTCTAAGGCTATGAACTGGGGTTGGAGACTAAAAACCATTACAACAAAATGAAGAAATTAACAGAACTCCTAAATATACATGAATATCATGGGGTTAAGTATATTAAAAATGTAAAGCTTGGAAAAGATTTCATACTAGCAAAACCAACACCACTTGAGTACATGTATAGAAAGTATAATTCTAGGCAGTGCACAGACCTGTCAAACAAAAATGATAAGGGCAGAGCCCAGCAGCCTGTGTTTGGCAGACCTTTCAAGGGATTCTTAGCTAGATAAAGCTTAAGAACTCTGTTAATAGACATGCACAGACCTGAACCAGAGCAAGAGAATCAATGTGTTCCTCAGAGAACCTGCTCATGTTTTTATATACTTATATATTTTTATTTTATAATTTCAGGCAATTCATTTTCTGTGCATGCAAATGAAAGTTTATGGGAACTTAACTTTAAAAAGAAAATAATTGACCAACTTTTTCATCAAGCATTTTGGCTCTACTTTATTTCATTTATATTCATATATTTTATTTTATGAAAATCTATAAAATATTATCTGTTAAAGAGTTGTAATGATGGCAATTCTTTCCTAAAATGGGTTTTGGTTAATGAGATGTTTTGTATGACCCTCCCTTTCTTTTGATAGTGTTAAGATGGCAAAAACTACAAGATACAGATTGTGTGGTCTGAGGATGCACTCTGAGGATGCACTCTGTGAACTTTATATTAACCTAAGACTAATGTCAGGCAGTACAGACAGAAAAGGTGTGTACTCACCAGAGGCCCAGCCAAGTGAAGTTTGTAAATGTGTATCTAAAGAAGGCCTGGTTATCTACAAAAGTATTTTTGTATAATCAAAGAGCACAACTTATTTTTCAGAAAAGAAAAACACTATTGGAAGTTGGAATAAAGGCTATTTTTATTTTAAAAAAAAAATGGCAACAACAAAATCTGTCCTATAGTATTGGCTTCTGTACATACTTGGCAATGAGTCCTTGCTCTGTACTACAACACAGACAGCATTTTATACCTCCACAATATACTAAGTATAAACAATATTCAGAGTACATGGTCATCTGTTGAAAAGACTCTAGTCATTTTAGCCCTTAAAAGAGACTAATAGATTTCAGTGCCTGACAACCTTAGTCTCCATTATGAAGAAAGAGAAATCAGCATGGACTGGATGTGTGGAATTTACTCTGAATGTAAATAATGCAAAGAAACATGTTCCTGGGGAAAAAAAAGGTACATTTAATAAAGAAACATTGGAATGCAAAGTAGAACAAAAATTTAAAGTTTAAAGGAACAAAATTTATCCTACATTAGAGCTGCAGGATTTAGTTTACAAAATTAGGCATAAACATTATATGTGAATAAAATATATAAGTAAATATATTATATTTATAAATTTAAATATTTTTAGTATAATATACACATCTCTAATACTTGGGTGAAGCAAATATTGATAGTTTTATTACAGAAAAATATTTTAGTTTATCTAAAAACTCAAATTTATTTAGTATATCTTGTTTTTGAAGATTTATTATTTGTATTTATAACTTATTTTCTTTTATTTATGAGTATGGCTTTTTTGCTTGCATAGATGACTGTGTACTAATTGCATGTCTGGTGTCTGTGGAGGCAAGAAGAAAGTGTCAGATTACCTGAATTACAAATGGTTGAAAGCTTCTTCCTCTTTGGTCATCTAAAGACAAGCACCTCTATCAGTGTCACCCATGGAAGTTCTCACTCTTCCCTGGTCTGCTCCAAATGCCATGACCTCATTTAGAAATCGAAACTGAACATGTGCCATCAGTGTTGCCATCAGTAAAGGAAGCACATGGGGCTTCATAACATTGGCCTAGGTGACTTTGAATGGACTGTTCAAGACCAGCTACACAGTGGACCAGATCATGCTAGATTTTGTCTATAAAAAAACCAACCAAGCAAGCAAACAAAAATACTTTAAGACCTTCAAAAAGTAAAATAATAAACCAAGTGGTGGTAGTACATATCTATAATCCCAGCACTCAGGAGGCAGAGACAGATCTCTGTGAATCTGAGTTTGCGGTCAGCCTGGTCTACAAATTGAATTCTAGAACAGCCAGGATTATTATTTTGAAAATCTCTATTGTGAGAAAGGGAAAGAGAGAATAAAATTTAAAAAAAAATGGTTGTGAACTGTCACATAGGTGCTGGGAATCAATCTGGGTCCTCTAGACTAGCAGCTTTTGCTCTTACTATTGAGCCATCTCTCCAATTGTATAGCAGTTTTAAATCCAGAGCTTTCTATACACTCCACAAGAGATCTGTATGCCCACCAGGACACTGAAGTTTAATTAGACCTTGGTATACTGTATTTTATCTGGCCAGTATATCTTCTATAAAATTCTTTTCTTAGCATATAGTGAAAGTAACCTAATAGTAGCTGGATTCATGTGCTCCAATTTAGTAGTCAAAGAAGCACAGAGAAGACTGAGCCCTGGAATGTTACCATGATTGAATCAGGGAGTGATTACTGTGTCAGGACATTCACTGACACAATGCAACAAGATCATATATCTCCCCAGAAAGGTTGCTGAACCTCATTTGCTCTTGACATGGTGGGCCCTAATTTCTTTTTTTCTTTACAAGACAAGAACAAAAATCAGAAATAGAAATACAAGATGTGCAGTTCAAAAGCAACTGCCCTGGCAAAAATCTCTCAGTGAACCCATACTGAGGCTCCACATCAGAAATTCAGAGCACATGATATTTTCTGCAAGCCCAGAAGGCTTTGTGCAGATCTGAGGTTTCCATAGGGCAAAAAGTGTGCCCCAGGCAGCTCTCTGAGTGTCCTCTGGCTAAATCCAATGGTGAAGAAAAATGATAAGAGCCACTGTGGAGTAGGGAGTAACTTTTTCAGCCTTTTTCTGCTTCAAGGGCCAAACCTCATAAGACTCAGCTCGATTTTGCTGTGTGATGCTAAAGAAATCATAATAGAATCTTTTTTACTTTCTGCTCAACAGGTAACATAGCCTGACATCTAGGTTATCATTTCCCAGACCTATGCAAAATTAACACTTAAAAGAGAAACTTTGATGTGTTGCTTAGTCTGCCTTGTATTTGAACCTACCCTCCCAGCGTGTCTGCTTCCTCTACCCTTACATTGCTCATCAATTTATCTCAAAGTAGGAGGAAAGGCAGTTAATGTGTGCAGATTTGTCGACTGGAACACTGAATTAAGTTTTTTGTTTTCCTGCTTGTTTTTTAGAGTTAATAGCTTTTAAAATAGAATATAATTACATCATTTTCCCCTTTAAATACTACCCATACACTCTCCCCTTGTTCTTAGATATTTGTTCTGCATATTTTGAATTGTTGTTACAGATATATTTCCCAAATATGTAAATACAACCTTCTTAGTTCTTATCAGCTATCTCTGTCTCTCTTTCTCTCTCTCTTTCTCTCTCTCTCTCTTTCTCTCTCTCTCTCTCTCTCTCTCTCTCTCTCTCTCTCACACACACACACACACACATACACACACACACACACGTATATTATATTGTTTCAGGAATGACCACTTGTCATTGGTTCACCATTTTGGAGCCTCATTTCTGGGAAACAACCTTTGAAGCAGAGATGTCATTATAGAAAAACAAAATTGATCAAAATGCAAAGAACAAATGATCATGTAGAATTCAGCAATAACTGAATTACCTACCATATAACTCCTGCATCTAAGGCTTGCGAATCATAGTGAAAGATTGTAAGAGATAGAACATGATATATGCTATGAAATTTCATCTCCTAGAAATGACAGTGAAACTACACTCACAAAGTCTCATCAATATTGCTGCGTAAATAGGATCTGAATAAGAGCAACACCAAATGACATGATATACATGGAAAGGAGAAATCTTATGGGACTTCAATCCTAGACCTACACACAATTAAAACATGATGAAAGCAAGAGAAAAGAGTTCAAAATCTTATTAGCTTACATTTTATAGGAGCAGCAGCAACAACAGCTCTCAAAGGATCATTTGGTAATGTCTATAAAAATTTAGGTTCTTAACCAGAAGTAGTACTACTGACCTTTAAAGAGTAGTCCAAAGACATTGTATCACATCTTACAACATATCAAACAGATACTCCCAAGAAGAAATTACCCAGACCCTAAAACTTAATAGGTCTAGGTTTGAGAGATCTTGTTTTAAAAAGGATCAAATTGGTTGCTGTGTTTAAAAACAAAGAGATTGGTGAAGAGTTTACCTCCGTGCTACAGATGTGTGATGCTTGAGTTCGGTTCAAAACTATATCAGTGGAAATATAGCAAGAAACAGCCAAATATGTAGTACTCATTGGACAGGTAGAATTCATGGTGATATAAGATTCAGTAACTGATAAAAACAAACCTCTAATAAATCTAAGCAAATTACCAAAGAAAGTTATACAATTGTTATGAAAATAAAAAGAATGTTAATTTTTTTAACTTGGGAGGAAAGTGTTTATTGCATTTTACTTTTTTCAGGTAACAGTTCATAGCTGATCAAAGTCAGGGCAGGAACCTGGAGTTATAAACTGAACCAGAAGCCAAGAATAAATACTTCTTTCTGGCTTGTCCTTCATAGGTTTCTCAGCTGGATTTTTTTTTTATATACCTCAGGACCACTTGTTTAGGGATGATGCCACCCATAGTGGGCTGTGCCCTTCAACATAACACTTTAATCAAGACAATGCCCTAGATATAAGTGCCTTGAGACATGATCACAGCCAAATCTGATACAGACATTTCCTCAATTGATATTCCTGCTTCTTATTTCTTCATATACATAAATATATATATATATATATATTATATATATTATTTGGTGATTTCACATCATGCACCCCATCAAACTCAGTTATCATACCTCTCAGATTCATGCCCACTCTTATGATCTCCCCATTTACAAAAACGTCCATTCATGCTGCTCATTTACTTACTGGAGCAAAATTCAACTTCCTGTGGCCAGACCCTTAATAAAAACAAGTCTTTCCTCACCCACACCCCTGCCAGAGGCCATCAATGCAGAAGTGAGGCATTGTGTTCTTTAGCTATGTTCTAGCCTTGAGTTCTTGTGTACAATGACATCTCTCTCTTTTTATTTTTTTTAAAGTCCACTAATGAGTGAGTACATCCCCTGCTCCTCTTTCTGGGATGGTGATACCTCGTTCAGGAGAATATCCTCCATATCCATCCATTTGCTGGCAAATTTTAGGATATCATTTTTTTTCTTACTGCTGAGTAGCACTCCATTGTGTAGATGTACCACAGCTTGTTAATCCATTCCTCAGTTGAGAGGCATCTAGGTTGTTTCCAGGTTCTTCTAATTACAAATAATGCTGCTATGAACATAGTTGAGCTAATGCTTTTTAGGTGTGAATGTGTGTCTTTAGGGTATATGCCTAAAAGTGGTATTGCTCAACCCTTGGGAAGATTGATTCCCACTTTTCTGAGAAACAGCTATCCATACATCATTACAAAGTGGATGAACAAGTTTACACTCCCACTAACAAGGGAGGAGTATTTCCCTTGCTCAGCATCCTCTCCAACATAGGCTGTCATCTGTGTCTTTTATCTTAGCCATTTTGATAGGTGTAAGGTGGTATCTCAAAGTCGTTTTGATTTGCATTTCTCTGATGGTTAAAGATGTTGAGTACGTTTTCATGCGCCTTTCAGCCATTTTTAATTCTTCTGCTTAGAATTTTCAGTTCTGAATCCCATTTTTAGATGGGTTATTAAGGGTTTGGGGCTCTAATTTCCTGAATTCTCTATATATTTTAGAGATCAATCCTCTGTCACTTGTAGGGTTGGTAAAAATGTTTTCCCATTCTGTAGGCTGTCGTTTTGTCTTGTTGACTGTTTCCTTAACCTTACTGAAGCTTCTCAGTTTCAGGAGGTCCCAGTTATTGATTGTTGTTCTTAGTGTCTGCACTACTGGTGTTATATTTAAAAAGTACTCACCAGTGTCAATGCATTGGAGTGCATTTCTCACTTACTTTTCTATCAAGTATCAGTGTAGCTGTGTTTGTGTTGAGGTGTTTGAGCCACTTGGATTTAAGTTTTGTGCAAGGTGATAGGTTTGGATCTATTTTCATTTGTCTATACACTACCATCCAGTTATGCCAACACCATCTGTTGAAGATACCATCTTTCTTCTATTGAATATTTTTGACCTTTTTGTCAAAAATCAGGTGTTTATAGGTGTGTGGGTGAATGTTGGGGTCTTCATTTCGAGGAATGTTAATTTCAAAAGAAAGTTTTTATCCCAGGTGAACAGAGACTTGGGATTTTTGACAAGTGTGTTCTTTGATAGCCTTCAGTGTGTATACAACACCATTGGAATCAATTCAATCATCAATAAAACAAGGCATAGAGGCTATGAAAATGCTATGATATACACAGCTATATATCACAGTAGTCTAGGAATCCATTACTTGCTTCCTTTTGTTACTTATACTAACCACTCAAATTTAGCTAGAAAACTATTCTATGAGGACATTTACTTCACAGTAAATCTGTGACACATTTTCATTGACTGAAAATGAGACAAAAAATATATAGTTAAGAGAAGTGCCAAGAGACCCACAGCCCACCTCATTAGCCATCAAATAGAGCCTAGACTTTTTCCCTTGAAGATAAAAGACCACAGAAGTCATACTGCTGACAAAGCATGGGGTGGTTTATCATGATTCATGAGAAATGAACTATTCATCTTATGGAAACTCCTATCACAAACAGGAAGGATTAATTTCTTAAAGGTCTGACATATCTAGTGAAGACCTTAAATATTCAGCAAAACTCAGGGCTGACATTGTGACACCATGTCTTATATAGGCATACATTCTGATAAAATATTTGTATTATAACTAGTCCAATTTTCTCAAAAATGGAGGCCAAAAGTTTTCATTAAAATACTGTCATTTTGTTTGATATTTACTATATCTTGTCCCAGCAGAAAAATGCTAGTTTTTTTTTTTTTCTGTGAAGACCATGGTGACATCAAAGATGAAAACCCATGATGATAATAATAGGGACCAAAGCTTTGACACTGAACATCAATAAGCTTTGCAGTGCTCAAGAGATCAGCATTTACTCAAATATGCCCCCTCCCTTTTTTTGGTAAAATGTTCACATGGTTTCAATGCATTTAGACCCAGGGTGTGAGAATAAAACTCTTTGTACAATTAAAATTACAAAGGAATTGCCAAACTTGTATTTGCATCATGCACCTGATCTATGTGAATTTAAATGATGAAGGTCATGTGATCATGCATGAAGGAAACATAAGCATGAAGAATTATTCATTTCTCCTACTTAACATGGCTTCCTGACACTTACATGTTGGCAAAACTATAAATCTCCTAACTGGGGTCTGTCCTTCATTCCAGTGTTTGGAGCTTTTAAACGAGCAAAGAAGAAGAAGTGTTGAGGGCATTAACCCAACTTTCAAAATTTTTATAAATTTATAGCTAGATACAACATAATGTGATGAGGTTTCTAGCTTGCAAAATGAAAATAATTAGTTAGAGCTGCCAAAAGATAGACACTACCAAGCAGCTTCCGAGTTAGGCCTTAGAGAGAATAGAACTACAGTATTCTCTTCCATGTCTTCCATCTCCCTATTGGGCATCATATAATTGAGACTTTCATCTTTATGATAAAGAAGATGCCAAGAAAGCAGAAATAAAACACACCTATCTATTTTATACAGCTCTTGGTAGTCCACATGTACCTCAGGGTTATTAGTAAATAATTGTTCAAAAATATATAGATTACAAACATAAATAATTTAGGAAAATCTTTAAGTCTGTAAAAGAACATCAGCACACTAGAAACAAACAAAGGAAAGAAACTAATTCTCTTGTAGACTACAGCAGACCAAGGTTCTCAATATCACTGTCAAATAAAACCAAACAAGACAAAGTTGATCATTGCCATACTGGGAACGAACATACCTCTATATATTCTGAGAAAATAAGTGTTCAGTCTTGTCTATGAAAGGATAGACAGTGTACAAATTTTGGCTTAGTGGACTCAGTGGCTAAATAAAAAGTGGAATATTGGTAAGTTAAAACATATTTTCAAGTATATAAAATGTTATTAAAAATAGACAAAAGGCCACATCTGGCTAATCTTGGAATATAATTTTTTGACCCAGTTCTAGAAAGATGATGTTGATAGTGAAGGGGACTTGGTCCAAACTTTGAGCTGACATCATACATCCTGTTATGCTTAATACTCCATGATTTTAGGAAATCGATTTAGCAATCTGTAAGGTTTTAGAAATGACATTGAATCTCTATATGATAAATAAAGGTGAAGGTATCCAGTAGATTACTTTATTCATTCACTTAGTTCTATGACCAAACACCTGGCAATGCCTAGCTATTTAGATTCCTCAGTCCTCTCAAGGGTCATTAGTCTAGAATGATTGGCCCTATCTTATATATTCCTCTGACTCACTTCCCTGCATCTTTAAGGGAATTTTCAAACAGTACAGAGCAAAAATTTGGTGGAAAATATATTTCAATTATTGGTGATATATAATACACCTGTTGTTTTCACAGCATTATAAAAGCCATTAATTGTCTTTATTCTCTGCAATACATAAAAATATGATTAAGATGGAGGGAAATGTTCTTTCATTTTCTTATTGTAAAAGTAATCCTAATCTCTCTCTCTACCACAGTTCAATGAGTTTCCCAAAAGATGACTTTCAGGTTTTATTAAATATATAACATATCACCCTGCGGTCCCAGAGAGGAAGAGGACTGTGTGATGGATGATGCCATATAGATGCCACTTAGCATCTTGAAGTTGTTCAGTCTTGTACTTGATCATTTTAAATTAAAAGCTAATTTTCAGGAATGTTTCCTATCTGATCTTTAGACATTTCTCTCACTTTATCACTAATAATAATAAATAATAATAATAATAATATGTAAGAATGAAAGCAAAGTAATAATTTCTCAAGTGTCACCATTCAGGACTAGTAAAAATATAAGCTATATCAAAATATCATGCACCAGGTCTCTTTGAAGGAAAGAAAAGTGCTAATTTCTTTTAGGGGAATCTGTGTAATATTCTCAGTCCTCAAAAGAAAATTCAATAGAGGATTTTCATATAAAAAAATCAGAAGTCGGAAATGTGCTGAGTTTATTTAGTGTAACACATGAACACTAACAAAATGTAAATATCCCTGTGATTCATCTATGAGGACACTTTCCTACCATCACCCATGACTCCTCCAGTTTACTTCCCCTCATACAGCTCTCTCCTATCTCAATTTTACTTCATATTACCTGTAGATAAAGAACGTAAAATTTAATATGTTCCTTGAGAACACTAAAGGCACTGATATTTATTATATAACATTTACTTTGTGTTATGTCTCTCTGCATTACTATTTCAAAAACCACAGTAAGTTTGACATTTAAACAATATTAATCAAATCAGTTACTATTCTTTACTATAATCAAACAAATGCAACTTTACTCATAATTTCTTTCTAACTCTTTGGCTCTCTAATTAAGAACAAATTATGGAAACTGTACCTTTGTTTTAGCATGGAAAAGGCAATCAATGTTGTAGATATGAAAATAAGTGACAACACAATCAAAGTCACACATGGGGAGCTCTAGTTTCTTGTAGACTGTGGACTGGGGGTGAGGAATAGAATCCACCATTCTAGCTCATGGGTCAACAGGAGGATTTATTGAAGTTCTATGTTGAATCTCACAGGCATGGGACAGTATCTTTCTCTTCCTGTTTTACTGTATTAGAAAACCAGAGTTTACCTGGCTACCTCTTGAGATCTTACTGATCAGAAAGATAAGTAATTTCATTTTGCATGCAGGCAACAATTCAAATGCTTTAACTGTTTTGATGACAGCCAAATATTTAGGAGAGTTGTTAGTAATCAAATCTAGATTGTTCCATACTAATGTAGGATTTGTTTTAAGAGTTCTGTTTTTATATAATTTTTGTTCTTCTTCATAATGCTTTGAAAAATGTACACTTCATAAAATATTCTGAGCCAAATCTGCTCAGAGATAAACAAAAACACAAGATCTAAACTGAAATATTTGATACAGACCTCCTCTTGGCTACTATGCATCTAGAAAATTCATGATTCACATTCATAGCACTTAATTCTCTTTGTCATGTAAATTTGCAATCAGAGAAAAAGGACAAAGTGGAGCAACCTATGCTAGTCAAATACATTAGTACAAAATGCCCTTTTGAATAATGGACTTTTGGAAATAATTCAGGTCAAAATAGTGCTGGTGTTCACATCCTAAATATTCATCAGGACAACTCAGAGGATTGCTCAGAAACTCTCTTCTCATACCTAACTCAATCTATAGTCTAATGTCAGAGCAGAGGCCTTGAGTATCATACATAGACTGACAACAGGAAGGGGAGGGTGTGGAAGGGGAGGTTTCCAGAATGCCAGATAATAAATATCTAATTATTGGAAAGTCTTTACCTCACTCTGTTTTGTTTTGTTTTTTTTTCCAAGACTACCATTGGGTCTAAATAAACCTAGGTCATCTCATCATGGTACAATATACAAAGCAATAAGATACCCAACCATCAAATGGAGCAAAGCTATGATAAAGCCTAGGAAAAATGTTTGTGAACATAAATGTTCTCATCCATTTCTTAATTTCCAAAATAAAGAATGTTGTCTAAAACTTAACTGAAATTCATTTTCTTGCTTTCATGTAGTTCCACACTAAATAAATAGAAAGAATTGGGCCATAGTGTCCTCAAGGGGATTAAAATGTCTTGCCAACTTTAACATGTTCAGTGATTCCAAAGCGAATTAAAGAAAGAGGATGAACATGCTGAGGCAGTTTCTGTGAGTAAATTCTGTGTTTGTCTTACAGGCTTTAGGCCTAGAGTTGGATGGAGTTTGATGGGATCCCTTTGTTCATTAGGGACATTAGGGAATTGTTCAGATGAAAGGTGTTTTGGATACATGTAAGGATACAAGACACCACCATTTCTAGAATACAGTGAGTGTCATCATTGGTATTATTAGCTTTTACTTAAAGCTGCTTTTGTATATTACTATATGAACCCTCCCACCAAGAATATAGAATAAAATAAACATTAACAACATGATGGTAGGTTTGAAGAACAGGCTATATATGGCACTGTGCATTTTTCTTTTTGCTGATTGCAAGCAAGCTAAGAGAGTGAATGTTCTCATTCACAAACCAACTCTGCTATGAAGACATGTGTTAACTGAGTTTGTTCTAGATCTCTTATGTATCAATATTTTAAAGAGAGATACAGACTCACAATCTGATAATGAGAAGTAATTCCAAGCATTAACAAAATTCAGTATTTAATAGAGTATATACGTTTTCAACATCAAAATATTTAACATTGTCATGATTTGGGATTTCAGCTAAATTGCATTAGAGAAAATCATACCTCATTTTTATTTATCTAAGTGCTGACTACTTATTAACAGAAACTTTTTATCTCTAAATTTTGAATATGAGACTATAGGCCTAAAACTATTTAATCAACCTGACAATCTGTAAAGTGACTAAAAATGACATGTGATTCATGGGAGAAAGTTACTAGATGCTCATAACAATATTGACTTTTTCCATGAAGATGATGGCAGAGTTAAACTTGAACCTGTCTATAAAGAACTCCTGTTCCATCACACACAGGGATTCATATCTTATGGCCTTCTGGGAAATCATAAATGGTTCATGAGTTTGTAAAACCTTCCTAATCAATGAGTTAATATCAACAACTAAGATAATTTCATGGCCATAGTAGAAAAAGGGAATTTGTAGATTGTATTGTCACAAAGTTATTATATTAATTATAAACTCACAAACAAGATGTTTTTGTTTACTTTTTGTAATAGATATTCAAGTGACCCTATTCTATGAACATGAAGAGAGCAACTATACCAAAGCTAATTGCATTTTTAAACATTTTCTTTCATAGGAAAAAAGAACAAGTGGAACAATAAATAAACATACTCCATATATTTATCAAGCTGGTTCTAGAAAAAAGGTTGAAGCAGAAGTCTATAGCAGATAGACTTCTTACCCAAGTGGGTAAGACTGACTTTAAAATACAGTTGAGCCAACAACATGGATGCAGCAGATTTCATAAGTCCCACTTCTGGGCAAAAACACCAGACAATGACTGAATGCTGAGAGAGAAAAAACTATTTTCTCCAAATAGAACTTCCTTTAGGTTATACAAGTGATCTTCCCTAAATGCATCTATGTAAGAAGAACACTAAATGGACTAACTAGGTTATGTGTATGTATACATACATGCATGCACATATAAAATTCTCAAAAATAAAAACAATCAAATTAAAAATAGTAAATGTTAGGTTTTTGGACCCCATTCAACTGTGGTCATGGACAGTAAGAGGAGAAATGTCATCATGATCTGTAGATTCTGACATGACCACCAGAAATTAGAGCAAGTAAAATTAGCAGTAAAACCAATAGTTATGAGCTTACAGTCACTCCTCTAACTGTCATCAACAGGTCCATGTTGAAGGACACAATCCAGGTTTAGTTTGAAGTTCTGCATTTCCAAACCCCTCTCCCATAAAAATTGGTTCTTGATGACAGGAAAATTCACTGTCTAGAACATACATGGGTCTGACCTTCCTATTTAGCCTGAATTTGTCTGGATTAGAACTCAAGATCTTGACTCAAACTCCAAATGCTAGGATTGCAAGAATGTTTTCCATTCTAAACATGTATTTAAAATAGCATCACCTAGTGGGCAAAGAGGGACACTGCCCTCTACTTGCATTAAGGTGAGGTTAGTTATAACCTAACTTAAATGGTAACCTCAAGAGTTAGGACAGTTTAATAAAGGGCTATGCCTAATCAAATTCAGCAGCCCTTTATTGATCTCTATGTGAGATATTGGAAGTGAAAATGCTTAAAGACAATAATGTGTATTTAGGGGAAATAAAACGATGTATGCCCTAGTAATTCCTTTCCTAAGCAATTATTTCAAATAATATTAATAAACAATAAACAACAATAATAAATAATCAGTGCTATAAAATCTACCCAAACTTGCAAAATTCTCATTATAGTGTTTTATATCATAAAAACGCAGTTATGTTTAATATTACTTGTAATAATTAACTCAAAAAACATATATACAAACATACACTAAAAAATAATCAAAATGATTACCATAAAGATTTGGAAGAACCATATGATAAAAAGCAAATAAGTGAAATGTGGATGAAATATATATAAATATAAAACAGTCTCCAGTGTGCCTATCCTTATCAATTTTACTATAGAGGAACACACGTGAACTGCTGAAATCATCACCCGGGTGAAGTCTCTGTCATTGGACTGAACGCCCTTTGTGTGTCCATCAACTATGCCATTACCTCTAAAACACAGATAACTGTGTTTTTATTGTATACATTTTTTTCTTCTTGAAGCCCATTCTCTCATTCTGCAGAGGCCAGTTAGCAATGCAATAAATTAATTTGTACTTTGGAGTGAACTCTTTAATCCCTATTGTTCTGTCACCTCCCAATCAAACACATACCCTCACATTTGCATGTATTAACATAAGGAAGCATTAATTACACAGTGTTTGGGACAGGACAAGCAAAGTGCTTCAATCAATCTCAATAACTTGCATCAGGAAGGCGAAAAATGCTGCCCAGCCTTATCAGGACCACATAATAGACACAAATACAGGCTCCGTGCCTGTTGTGGGTGTGATTTATAACCAACATTGAAAAACAAAAAGCAGAAAATTACAAGGGGGCAAATCAATAACAATTATCTTAATGACAGATGGACAAGTTTTATTCTATTATTCAGGCAGTACCATCAGCCTACTGGTTTGTTTTCAACAAGGGATAAAGATTAAACTCTAGAAACCCAACAGTGTCTAAAAATGCTTAATTCCTAGGATGGGAGGTATTGCTGTTTCTATTTGTTTTCCTTCAAGGAACCATAAGCATTCACCACAGCAAGAACAAAATGACTATACAGGGCTGGTCCCCAGTACCCCTGTAAGAACTGAGTTGAGTCTCTATCTTTGATAGATTTTAAATTTGCTTTTCCCCACCTATATGTCCATATGCTTGAGAGGACCTCAGCTCTGCTAACGTAAACCTACCCAACTGCTTATAACTAATATTAACTCTGATTGGTTGCTACTGAACTATACCCATTGTTATTTCTGTTTTATATATATATACTATCCTGTACTTATAAACATCTTCATGATTTCATTTATTTTTTTCAAGAATTTGTTTAAATTCAAATATCAACCATTGCAGAAAATATGCATTGGATTTTATACTCTTTTCCTTACTGTTTTCTCTTTCTGGTTGGACTCATTTTCTTAGAACGATAATAAACCAATAGGGAAATCACACACACACACACACACACACACACACAACCAAACAAACATATTGCCTTTTTGCAAAAGCCATGCCTGTATTCCCTGAATTCTCAGTGATAAACCTTTGGACTCTACATGCTAGGTGGCTGCTGTGGGGAGATAATCTGTGCAAAATAGGAAGTTTTTACAGCTGTGAATTATAGAAAGCTTGGTCTCTAGTCAATAAAAGGCGCTTACCAGGTGTGAGAATAATAAAAAAGATTAAAAATTGACTAATATCTCTTAGTGAATGGAGGCTCAAATCATTTGCCAGCTGAGAACTATGATCCTATGCATTTTCATAAGGAATCATAGGTAATGTACATATAAAATTCACCTGAAAGAGAAAATTTATTTGGATATTTTGCTATTACATAATCTTTGAATAAAGCACATTCTACATAGATCTTAAGTGAGTATATTGAGGCAATTGTAAGAGAGTGTAAATCAAATTTCTTTTCCTGATGGCTCCTGAGTGGGCCTCCTTGAGCAAGTGTCTATGTTCCTGCTTAATGTTTTGTTCTCTAAAGAGAATAAGCATGAACAAAGAGTTTAGATTTCTCCCAGGCCAAGTATCCTAATGATTCTACTGCCAGAAGAGGTGACCAGAACCACCCATATGCTGCTAAAATATTTCAGTTCAGTGTGTCCCATGGCACTTCATCCTACTTTTCTCATTGAAAATCACCAACTCTTTCCTTTCACTCACTTTTGCATCATTCAAAAGTTTAACCTCACAAGAAGGAGCAACTGTATGATGAAAATCAGCCAAGGCACAAGTATTTCCCATTCTCATGCTGTGAGAAGACAGAAACATCACAGGAGCGATAATTAGTCTGGACTCCCTTATAAATGTGGGCACGAGCACAGAGCAGGTACAAGCAATGACAATAAAGAAGACTACGGAATTAAGCCCTATCCACTTCCTATTGTGTAAATCCCCCCTTCTCATTATAGCAATTTTATTCAAGGTGGAGATTATGCTTAGAGGGAAAAAGCTAAATAAATTCAATTGTTAAAATCCAATTTTCCTGAATCTGACCCTATGGTGAGTCGGGTCTCAGAAGCACATGCTTTATGATTTGTGGTTCTCAGAGCCCATTAGTGTTTGTAATCACTCCTCCAAAAGCACACTATTCACACAGATCTCTGGGGATTCTGGAGACCAGTCTGCCCTTTTGACAGCTGTCAAATCCTCGTTTGCATGAAAGATGCAAAAAGTCATTACAATCATCCTTCAGGACCCTGAGCACTGTCAGTTATTGACCATCAGGACTCATCCATCCGTGGGCCTTCATTTGGACCCTTTTCATAACTGAGACACTAGCTCCTGCATTGCTGCAATTGCTCAAGTGAGTGAAAAATGAAAAGACATGACAGAGACACAATGTTATCATTCTCCATATCCAGACATTCCAATGACCTGCCTGCCAATATACAGCAGTGTGCTTCCATTTACAATGTATCCATCTTAACAGAGAATTGAGGGCATCATCTTTCAAATAGGTTGTACTTGTCTCTTTTCATTGCCTCTCAACATTCCTGGGAGATGCATCAACACACAAGGATCCTATCCTTACATTTTCATGTGTATCAGTCTTGGGACAAGAAAGGCAAATATGCTGCTTTAAGAGCTGAAAGACAGAAATGAAATCTCTGCATAGAGAAATCTTTGCATGCTCAGGGAGGACTATCGAGAACTACTGTCCTACTGCCTAGTAACTGTCTCTGATCAGGTGAAGAACGTAATTTCAAAGACACGGGAATTGAATAATTGGTTTCACTAAATCTACTGAACAGTTTTCAGCATCTAATTGTGCCCTCACTATAGTTTGAATCCTATTCATTAAAACAAAGAACTAGATGGAGGTGGTGGCATGGAGGGAGGGAAGAGAGAGAAAGAGAGATAATAATCATAACCTGAGCAGACTCTCAGGAATCAGGAACCACATTTTCATCCATATAAAAGCAACCTTGTTTATAGCTACAAATAATACCCTGAAAATGAAACTCATTTTCAGGGAATCCAATATTATCCACTACTTAAGGAACACCATAATCAAAGCACCTGATAGTAACAGTGTGCTTTCAGCCCTTCCATTCCAGCCAGCAGCACCAGCAATATTCTTCTCTCCTGTGCTCCTGACTAGCTCTATTGGTTACACTTCATGAAAAGTCAAAGCTCCCATGTCACATTTTCTTTCAGTTTGGTGGATTTGGCAGTTTCAACTTAAATAAATTTTAAAGGAAATAAATAAAAGTACTTGAAGATTCTAAACTTACTACCTCAGTAGTTTTAATGTTTAAGATAAATGTTTCATGTCCAGTTGCTGGATTATGTGATCTTTGTTTTTGTTTACAACGAGCAAAGCAAATAACAAAAAAGGGAATAGCAGTCAAGATTGTGGGATCCTGAAACTCTGTTATTCTTTACACTGTCATCTTCATGTTGAGATGGTTGTTGTATTTTCAAGTTTGTTTCCTGATTCATGTAAGCATTCTAATTTAGCTGTTCAGAGCAGCCGCAAAAAAATAAGAGAACTCCCCCTTGAATCTATTAATACACATTGTCCAGATACAGTTATCTTCAAAAGTATAAAATTGTTTTCAACATCAACAAATGACAGCAAACTCTAAAATGAAAGAAAAAAGGAAGGAAGGAAGGAACAACCTGCTCACAAAATGTTGAAAAATGCTAATTTTTATGTCCTGGCATATTTGCTTATTTTAAATTACTATTTTCTAATTACTATCACATTACCAACTGCAGTATTTAATCATGGGATAGTTTATTTGTATCAAGCCATCTTGAGTAATATGGGGAGCTAACCATCTATAACAGACTCTTAGCTAGAAAAAAATGTAGATTTCCTAAGCCAGAGGAAGTTGAACCTTAAAACTTTCCCAGACCCATCATGTTCCTGTTCAAATTCATAATGAGTAATGATGACATCAATAGTAACTTCTACTCATACATTCATATATATGTATATAATTCTTCACATGGCTCATATGATTCAGTTACCTCTATTATCTGCAATCTATAGATGAATAAATGTGCATGCAGCGAGAGGCCATATAATTTGGTCATAGTATTTAGCCCATAATGAATGGCAGAATCAGCACCTTATGTTTACATTTTACTTACTGTAGATTGTGCCTTGGATCCAAGAATTATATTTGTAGATGTGAGGTCTGAGTTATAGCATATATACATATATATGTACATAAGTTTTGAAAAGAGATCACTACATAACTGGAAAATGAAGAAAGATATATGAAAATGATGCTGGGAAACTCATTGTCTTGTGAAGCAAAACAGAAATGAAATATGGGGAAGATAATGTATGGAAAATTAAATATTAACTAACAGGTGAGTTGCAACATCATACTGGAGAACATGAACCAAATTAAAGAAGCTACCACAGAGAAGAGAGGAGGCACAGATAAATCAGAAGCAACAATTCATTGTGTAAAAATCACTAGATTACAAAAAGAGGGGGATAGGTGGCTTATGAATAAAGTAAGAATGGTTCAGATCAAAACTGTAAAGCCAAGAATGCTTAGATTTGAAATTAAGCACTGCCACTTACCAGTTGTGTGACTGTAACAAGTTATTTACTCTCTCTTTTCTCATTTATAAATCAGGAGTAATGTTATTACTTACACTTGGAGCTGATGAACATATTTTCTTATAGTGTTTAGCATACTGACTTGCTGTTGTTTATTATACTGCATAGTCAAATTTGATCACTCACTTTATCTCTGTTCTTCCTTGTATCTATTTTGAAGTGGAACTATATCACCATTTTTTTCCAGTTGTACCTGAATGGATTGGAAAATGCATGTACAAGGATTTTGCAAAGTTTTATGAACATTTAGAGTTGAACAGTAGATTGAGATTACTTTGTATCAGATAAAACCATATTTGATACCCACTGAGACAAAGAGGGTTTATGGCTAATGCCCGAAATATATTTTATTACTAGTCATTATTTTATTTCCTGTCTTTTATCTTGGCCATTATGTCTCTTCTTGGTAAAATATCCTGAACATTCCATATCAGTCAAACTCATTTATTTTATTTACCACATTAACTCTTTATTCCTTAAGATAATAAACTGTTCCCATTAGATTGACTCTACCTACCACCCCAAATCTATGCAAGCTTTTCACAGCATCATTCTTATCATTTGGTAACACCTTTAGCTTCACTGTGCACTGTCTATTAACCTCCACCAATCTCCTGCTGTGTGACAGTATACAGGACATAGCTGATAGCAGTAAGGAGAGACTGTGATCATTTGTCTATAATGATTTATGAGATAAGCATTCATGAATTGTTCTACTGTCTAATCTACTGATGTTCTTGCAAAAGCTCACAGCTTCTGAGTAAAATTTGACTTTAAAATTTTATATCTAGATATCCCAAAGACAGAGCAAGTACTTGAAGGAACAGCACTGTGCATCCTGGGAAATAAGATATGTCTTGATCATAGTAGCTCTCAGTAGGTCTCTAACTGTGGTAGATTCCATCTTTCTGAGCATTTCTTGTATTGGAGTATTCTTTCTGTGTCATTTTTTTTCTATAAGAGGTTTCCCCAACCTCAGAGGAAATGTAAATCTCTTTAGAAAGTATTTTTTTTCCATTATATAACCACAAGCTACAACCTAGACTCTTATTTCTCTTAAGACAGACAGCTGCTACCCTAGAGACACTTGAAGGAGATCAAGGAAGATAACTGACAACCAGAATAATATTCATAGGTAGCTGTTCCTTTATTCAGTGAAGAAAGAGATTTCATTTGATCATTTTTTGATATATAAACTTTGAGTTTTACCCCTTAACCTTTTTGGTTAATGATTCATGAAAAGTGGCAAGGAACATAGGGAAACCTTAGGTGGGAGTGACAGCAGAGTTCGTTCAGTGATGACCAAACTGCCAAGCCTGAGAGGGCTGTGAGTCTACACATGTGCAGTCCCCCTTAGGAAGAAAACACTGGTGTATGCACTCTAAAAGTCCAGGGGCTTCTTTGTGAGCTGATTGATGGGTAAAGAAGTACATTAAATTGTGAAAACGTCATGCAAGCAAGCAGTAGAACAGGACACAAGTACCTATACAAGAAAGGAGAGGCAATCGTAGTATATTCTCTCCTAAAAAATATTATTTAAAAACTAAAATAAACCTCCCTTGGGAGTCCAAGAGTCACAAGAGGAAAGTCATGGTAGAGGTGAGGGAGTAAAGTATGTGAAAAGAAGTCATCTCTTGTGTTTGACACAGTAGAAACTCAGAAGCACCACACATGGAAATATCTAACAGTAGAATAAATTTTTTAATAAGAATCTGTTTTAGGATTTCTTAGTAGGTGTTAGCAGGATGAATTTGGGCAGTGTGGCAAGGGGTTGATGTGTTTATAATAAGCTTTGCAGAACTCCAGAGTTCATTCAACTATACATGTGTATTGTACAACTTTTATTTTAAAAAATGAAAGTAAAATGCATCCTAAGTAACTCTCAAAAGTGATTTGAGATATCTCTATACCTGGGAGACCACTGTACTTGGAGAGGAATCAGAGCTTTAGAGGCATGACTGAGGAAAATCTCTGTGACTTTAATAACTCAGTAGCATTAGGAATGAGCTTAGTTGTGTATTTGAAGATAAAATGGATTATGAATTATATCACTTAAGATAAATTATTATCTAGGAATTAAAAACTGTCTTCATATACATAAGACTTGTCTTCATGAATCCCAGTGCCTAACTGATAGTCTGATCTGATCTAATCTTTTATACATGGAGCAAAGAGAACAGTAACCCCCTACTGTCCTGGGAAACACAGTCAGAGTTTGCTCATCATAACATTATTTTTAGAATTTTGTGAGCTTGAATGGAAAACAGAAGGAACAGCCCAACATTAAATTACCCACTTGAATGACTTTCCAAATTGAAATCCCAAAGATTGCAAGTACAGAGTTGTAACTACACAGGAACCCATTTGAAATAATTTCAGATCTGAACATTGCCATAAGGTCTTGTTGATTTTGATGGAGGCAACTTACTCATGTGGATAATACTATGCAGAGAGAGCAGTGGTTCTGGAGCCTTCTGCCAAGGCTACCTCCCAGACCACCCTCACCCTCACATTATGACCATTCATTCTGTTGGGATTATGCATCCTTCTAAGGGCAGGGGATCTCCATTTGCATGCCAGGTGTGTACATATAATAAAGCTTCTGGGAGGTCCATGGGGTTCATCCATCTGTAAATCTTCTGCTAGGAAAGTGAACTTGTTTTCTTTAGGCAGATGCCAGAAATCTCTCAGTCAATGGCACAAGCAACTGGAAGAGGCTGTACATATAAGACTCCTGTGGGCAAATGCTCTGATTTAGGAGAGCAGAACTGAACCTGCATGGTTTTAAATAAGTGGTTATAAAATTATTTTTATGGTTGGGGAACAGTTTTATTTGCATCTTACATTCTCAACATACCCTTTGTCTCAGCTCAAATCCAGGTCTTCCCTAAATAGCAAACAAAGGTGTTTAACAGCTTTCATTGCCCAGTAGCCTTCTAGTAGTACCACTGATGTCAGAGCAGAGACTCAATATACATCAATACTCCTAGGCGTGAGAAATTGCCTTCTTTTCTGTGACAATTGTTATAGGTTTCACCAACTACCATTAAAAGTATCAGAGGACACACATACATATGTAAATTAAATTTTGATTCTTGGCTGAAAACCCAAAAAGAATTCCACATGTTTCATAGGCAGCAAGCAGAGACACATAGTACAACCTTCTTTGTTAATCTTAGATACTACATATTTAAGAATTATTTTTATTTTATCATTTTAGACATTAATTCTGCATAGAGTTTCTAGAATTTCTCTCTTGATCTAGGGTTGCCTTTAGCCAGAAACTTAGTGCATTGGAAGTCTGCTGAACCAGCTGAAGCAACAGGTATATTTCTGAGATACAGCTTATTTCTGAAGTTTCTGTCCCAGATGGGCATAACTTTATCATAACCTAGGGAATCGGCCTCAATATCATTTAAAAACATTAGCCAGTGAGATTATAATAAGAAGGTAATTCAGAGCTGGAAATTTCTCTGCCTGAAATTTTCTATGTCTTCTTGTTACAGGGAATCGGCAAATTCTAAACACGAGCTATCACAAATCTATGGAGTCCCGGTCCCCAGTCTTCCTCTTGTGCCCTTGGAGCCTCCCCAGCATGTCCTAGCCATACTTGTATCCATTCTGTCTTTATAAGACTGACCAGAATGGTTAACCAATTTGCACTTGGCCACTTCCTGCTTATCCCTTGGTTTCACCATAAGTACATATGCAACCTCCTAACAGTCAACCAGCTTCTATAAGGTTCACTTAGATGATTACTTGGTCTTTGTCAAATAACCAGGCTTTCATTATTTCTCAGAGCCACTCAGAGGCTGAATTTTTTTTATTTTTAAATAGCAAATGTATGTATAAGCGACTTTAGAACAATCATGCCTTTCTGCTATCTCAGTGAGTATGCCCTCTTACCTCAAGGAAAACAGCTTCATAGAGTAACATCATTGCAGTTTAAATGCTAACAAAAATGTATACTGTCTTCCTTAAACCAAATTCAATTTTTATGAGAAAGAAATAATGCAGATAGTATTCAGTGACATCATTTAATTTAATTATCTCTTCCCAAGAGCCTGTGGCATTTGAGGAATGGAGTTAATTTTCACATGTGTGACCTACACTCCAGTCAAATTTAGTCAAATCATTGAAAACTACTGAGCACATTCTTTTATTTGATAAATTTCTTAAAGGCAAACATTGATCTAGAAAACCATGCCAATTGTGGTATACAGCTCAATCAGTCTTCATGAAGTGAGCCATCTGTGTGTCCAGCACAAGGAGAAAAAGATTTACTAGAATCTAAATTCCCTGCTCATTCTACTTCTAGCTGTGCATCATTCCACAGCAACCACTTCCTTAACTCTTTAGCTTAGTTGTATTAGAATTTTGTTATTTTGTTGTTGTTGATACTGTTGGTTATGTGTGTATAGCAAAATACAAGTCATATAGAAGTGATATTGTACTAATTTGTAAATATACAATCGAGCCACATTGAAAGTTCTGCCTATTATTGAATTGAGAGAATGGATGCATGTACAGTTCTTTGTGTATGTCTTCTTTTATTTCACATTCATTCCTATCATCTTCTGTTTCTAAAAATACACAGTCATATAAATATCTCCTGTGTAGTTTATCTGTCACTGAATAATACTATCAAATCTACAAAATGGGTGTTGCCCTCAGTTACAAATCCCCTAGTATTATGCCTGGTGTCCATTACAGATAAATGTAGTTTTAGGCTTTTAAATCACTTTCCTGGGGAACCACTTACACTGTGGAAGACATGGTGCTTATGCTTCTTTAGCATCAGAGACTTAGGATCTATGATCAAAGGGAAGGTCATTGTTGCTGAACTGGAGATGGCAAACGCATACTAGTGGTTGAACCTTTCCTTCCTGCTACAAACAAGACATGGAATCCTCTTAATTTCAACGAGAAAAGGGTTATAAGTCACTTGAGCTTCAAACACCATTAGAGTGCCTATTAAATGAATGATAAGTTACCCTAGAAGCCCAAGCTTCTGATTTATGATGTGTGCTATTTTAGAGGTTATATGACATCCCGTTTAATAACCTAAAATAAAACATTTTTATTTAGCTTTATGAACCCTGCTCTACTAAATATCACACCCCCCTCTGCACCGAAGGTTGCAGACTAGTGTTGCTCATCCTGTTAACTGATCTACACCACTTGGCTCATTTGCAGAGGCTTAGTGACTTCTGATTCCCAGAGCCCTCTTGCAGTCAGTTCTTATGAGATACACAGCTGAGCCCCACACATTCTACAATTTTCTGGGCATACATTTTAAAAAAGCAAATGACATTTCAAGGGATATAAGAACAGGCTCTATTTTTCCTACATTTAAAATTCATGTGTGTGTTAATCTCCCTCTGAGTTTACAGTGCCTTAGAGGTTTCTTCAAAGAATGACCAAAAACTTGATAAAAATTTTAAGGTAGAAAATAGTTGCTTATTACTGAAATAATGTTTAGAAAAAAATAAGAATTAAAAAAAATGTATGTATGAAAAGAACAAGGATTAAAGACATAGTCTTGTAAATAATTATGGAATCATAAAAAATGTATGGTATTTTTCCCATGATTACCTAATATAAAATCATATCTAGAGGTGAAACTGGTGTGGAGAGGCCCTGAACCAGTATAGACAAGGATAATTGCACAGTGGTTTTAATTGCCATCACATTTATTATTCTTCATCATCTGTCATACAGAACATGCCGAGCACAAGATGCACACCTTCCATCAAAATCCACATGTAGGACTTCAAAGGGTTCAATGAGCAGCTGCCACTGTCAGATCACATAATATCATCAGGATCTTCCTCCCTCTCCACCAGGGATGCCAAAAAAAACTCTTCTTCTCTTCCTGTCCATCACAGGGTGACAGGGGACAATAAGAGAGAGCTTCTAAATGATGGTGCCCAAGAAAGCCTAGCATTCATAAGGTGCCACTGATGGCCAGCATGACAGATTGGTTGTTTCATATGCAAAGGAGGAAGGAAAAAAAGGGATCCCATGGGCCTTGCTGTCCTGCTGCTGCAGACATAGCCTGCAGGCAAGGGGCTGGCAAACCAACACCCAGTGATGGTCTTTGCCTAAAGATGACCAGAAGCCAAGAGTTACTGCTATCCCCAGTTCTGCTTCTGGGCTTGAGTGGAAGTGAGAAAAACAGAAAGTGAGACACACCTATCCTTTGTACAGATGAGTAGAAGTGCTGAGTGACAAGTCTGATTTTTGAGCTTACGTGCCTGTTAAAGAACAAGGCAAACTGGTCATTCAAATTGTTTAGATTATCAGCCTAAATTCAGAATTTGTGTTCCTCTAATCTAGAAAGCACAACATGAAAGAATAATCATTAAATATGAGTATGTGCCTGATGTAAGCCTGGACAGACTATATAATCAGATCCTATAGGAAAGGACAAGAAAACTAGGCATAGCAAATATATTGGCATGGGGTAATTCAAACTAGAAGGTATAGTGTAGGTAGGGATAGAGGACAGCAGGGTCCCCAACAAGCTATCAAATTCCTGGGATAAGTCTCACAAAAATTGTTCATTAGGGTTCATTGCACCTTTGCAGATATTTCCTTTCATGGCAATAATTTAATTTTGGAGACTGATTGAATACAATAACAAAAGTAAGTGCTTTATGATAAAGTAATTCCAGTTCTCAAGACAGGAAATTGAAGGAGCATAGCTGGCGTCTTTGTATATGCCCCATATAGACAGTAGCACTATCTTTCAGCAAACACAAGTGGAGTCTCATTCCTGCTATGCAGGGAAGAACTTTCTTCTGGCTAATTACAGAAAATTGGGAACAGGTTGTTAAATCCTGTAGCTGATTTTTAAGCAGAGGGACTCAAAATCACTTGCACAATATGATCAGCACCTGAAACCCTGAGAGATGGTGAGAATTCAAGAAAGACTTCTAGTAGGAGAGTAAAAAAAAAAAAAAATGCCTGGGGTCTGTTCCAGAATTACTAAGGATTGGGCACTACCCAGGTATGAACATTATCAAGCACTTTCTGCACTTTCTGGTGGATTCTTATGCATGGAGAGGATTTGAAAATCAGACGTTTGAGAAGTGAGGAGGGAAGCCTGAGGATAACTGATGGTCTTCTTCAGGGGTCTTCAATAGAATCAGTAATGGAAAGCTAGAATTTATGGTGTTCAGCTGCTGCTACAATGACCCTGGTGATATGAAGTATTTCCACCTAGGTAGATCATCCTCCAATTGGAATAATTTGCTCTAAATGACTTCTATGCACATTTCTACAACAAAAGCTGAAATGGTCTAAGCAGCAAAGATTAGTAGTAGTAAACCACCAAATTAATAGAATTATTTTGACTATCAAATGTATATCCCCATAAGATTTTATTTTGAGTAAAGACTTCCCAGAGTATGTGTGTATGTGTGTGTGTGTGTGGGGGGTGAGTGTGTGTGTTGAGGAGGCTGGAGTAGAAGTATCAGAACACAAAGCATCAACTTGGAAAACTCATCAATTAACACACAGTTACTTATGCCTTTTGTCAGAAAATCCAAAACTTAATTGTAATCCTGCTTTGGATTAGTGGTGAATGTGCTATAAATAATGAAAATTAAAATGGCTAAGACGCTTCTCCAAATAATTAGACTCTAAACTCCACTCAGTTTCACTTTGGGTAGCACCATTATTTTTCTAGGAATATTAATTTCCTTCCACTTTAGGATATAATCCACCTCCATTTCCCTTCTGATTCTTTGCTGCATTTTAAACTTGTTTACCATTGTAGCGTTAAAAATGTTGCATGGATAACTTCAAAGTTTGGCATCCAAAACTAGTTATTTTCATTCTCACTTGCTTTTTCATGCCTTAACTACTTAGATGTGTCCATTCTTGTAAAGGATGCTCACTAAAATCTGTAACAGTGACACAGTACACAAAAGTCTTTTCCTAAAGTTCTGTAGGACGTTTCACAGGTTCCAAAGGGTTTGGAGGTCATGCTTGTGGAAGCTGAGTTTAGCTAGATCAGATTTTTGTCTTTCTTACTTTTCTGTATGACGCTCCTTTAGCATTGCTGTCTTTCTAGTAAGTAGGTTTGGAATAATCATGGTACTTAGCATATAGTGCTGTTTTGAGGATTAAACAGCACATTAAATACTTAGCACTTTGCCAGGAACATAGCAGTCATCTAGAAGTTGTACTTAAGTAGACAGTTAGCCACCAAATAAGAGTCTGTGGCCTTGAAACTGTGCCCAGGCAATTAAGTCCTCATAGGAGCTGCTCACTGACTCCTGCTTGTATCGTTTCTACATGAACTGGTAATATGAGTCTGCCCCAGCATAGAGTATGTTTTGATTATGTACATCTGGCCTGCAAGAACCAAATGCCTTCTTGTATATCACTTAGCATTGTGCCACATATAATTACAAGCTTAACACTTCCCTTCTGATGATAATGATGATGACAGTAACAGCAACATTGATAATGGCTAAGAAATGATGAGTAACCTGAAATTCAAAGCTTGCTCATAGAGGGAATTCTTCCTAGCTGTTGCCTGAGCACAATCAAAGAGATCATCCTCAATCACAGATGCAATTAAACATTTCCCTGGCAGAAGCTGACACAAGAGTTCTAGCAAGTGCATAGATGTAGAACAGGGTGATATTTTATGTATTCTGTTTTTTGATTATTTCTTTTATTTTTGTTAGTATAATTATATCACTTACTGCTCCCCTATCCTCCATATATATATATATATATATATATATATATATATATATATATATATCTCCTTGCTTTATTTCCCATTTATAGCCTTTTATTGTTATTATATGTACTTATATTTTTATATACATACATATTCCAAAAATAACACATGCTTGATCTGTATAACTTTAGTTGTGTGTATATTTTCAGCAATGATGGTATTGAGTAGCCAATTGGTGTGCCCTTCCCTGGAGAAGATGGTTACTCCTGCTCTCTGAATTGTCTAGTTTCCTGTAGTACTTTGTGTAGGTTTGAGTCCTCATGACCTTTGTCCTGTCCAATTTTGGATTTCTATTGTTCTTATAATGATCAGTTCATCTCTAGGCAGTTATTTTGAATAAGGCTGTTATGCCACATCAAAAAAAATGTTCTCTTTGCAAAGGATAAAAACCATAATCAATCTAAATGCAAAGTTGTGGAGCCCAGTCCCAATTGATTCATCTAAAAATAGCTCCAATACCTAAGGCTCAGGGAACACTGCTGAAGATGGGGTGGAAGACTGTAAGAGCCAAAGAATCAGGGAGTTTGATGTGAGACTGTGACTCCTAGTAATGCCAGAAATTCTATATCTTCTTAATGCAGCAAAATATGCTTCAAAATATTAACAGGTCACAAGGCAGTCATGTAGCCTCTGGGTAGCTATGGTAGGTAGTCTTTAAGCACTTTGTTTTCTTTGGTTTAGATTATTTCTGTCTCTCTTTGTTCATTATCTTGTAAAGTTAATGTTTTATTGGAACAGTTCACTCACTGTTTCTCAGGATTTTCCAAAAATTCTGGCCTCTGAAGCTCTTTGGGACTAATCTCAGGTCTTGTTTTGAACTTTCCAACGAATTCACATGAGTGGAGGTTACATGTGACACTTTTCCTTCATTGTGTTTGCAGTGTCAGCCAAACATGACAAATTAATAACATACTGTGGGAGAGAAAAGACCTGACCTAGGCAAGCTGGAAGAATTGGGCATCAGCTTTCAAGTCCCTGAGCATATGCTCTATCACCAGCTTTCAGGAATTTTCCCAGCTAGATACTAACGCAGTTTTATATCCCAAATGTCCCTTTTCGACCAATTAGGAAAAATAATTTAAAAGTCAAGATGATAAAACGGAGTGAGCTCTGTTTCCCCTTAGAGGACAAATGGCACGAATGAGAGGCAGTCTTGCTGAAGACCAGAGATGGAAATACCTGATAATAAGTGATGGACCAGGGACTGAGAACAAGGAGCTTCTAATTGCTCAGCACCTTCTAAGCAAAACCCTTTTCACAGATCTCCTATCTGCAAAGCTTAAAGTGGCTTAGGTCAAATGTCAATTAGATGAACAGCAAGAGAAACATAAATAAATATGTCACTTTGGTTGATAAAAATTAAGAATGCCAATATAAATGGTCCCTAAATTCAAGCTTCTCAAGAGAACCTGGCAAATATGATATTTCTATATGTGTATCTTTTTCTCTTTTTATATAAAAACTATATGCTTTGAGAATGATCACCCGAGTTGTATTACATTCACTTTTCTCCTCTATAGAGTCAGATAAAAACACATGCCTCCATAAAGTCATAATAAACATTAACTGGTTAATACATGCAAGCCATTTAACATATCCCTGGACCAATTTGAGTATTTTACTCAGTACTTGTCAATTATGAAAAATGAGAGTCAGATAATATATAATTAGGAAAAATATTATGCTATGAAAATATAATAATGTTTTATTCTTGATATTGTCACTTAATAGGCTTTCGTACAAATTTAAGTAAGTGGAAAAATGCTTTTACACTGATAGTCTTCTAACTCACCTACATATATCCAGGACTTCCTAGTTCAATAAAATTGGCATACATGTCCTCATTAATTATGCTAGAGATAAAGTCAGTATCAGGGTTAGGGTTAGAGCAACAGCTCAAGTTGAGTTGCTGCTTAGTACTGTAAAAATCTGGCTTGATTCCTAGCACTAGAAAAAAAATCATTTAATAGCAAAACAAATATTAAAATACAAAAACAGGTGGATCAGATGTAATGTGATTTCCACAATGATCTGAAGAGTTTCAGCTTCCCCATAGCCTTCCTCTATACTGGAGGAACAACATTAGAATTGGCAGAAAGCTGAACTTCCACTCTCCCTTAAATGAATAAAGAGAAGGCAGAGGTGCTGAAGTGATGGAGCCCGTGTACTTGTTCCCAACATATAAACTGATGCAATTGATGTCTAAAACATTAATGGCCTGGGTGGTCAAGACCAAAGACTAATAACTAAAAGACAGGACTAGAGAGATAATTCCACAGCCAAGAGCACTTGCTATTTTTGCACAGGACTCAAGTTAAGTTGCGAGCAGCCACATGGTGGCTTACAGCTAACTGTCTCTAACTCTAGTTCCACAGGCTCCATGACCTCTTTAAGCCTCTACAGACACCAGGTACACATGTAGTGAACACAGATACATAGAATAGAGTAGATATTCACATATAGACAAAATAAAAATAAATGAATCTGTAAAAGACAGTCAAAATTAGATGTCAAAGCTTAACATATGTGTAATAAATTTATCACTGAACCATTTCTCAACAAAAATTTACTAAGATTCTTCTGTGTGCCAGATCATGTTCTCAGCATTGAGTTTCCACGAATAAAAATGCTTAGGCATTTATCTTTATTTTCCTTATAGTCTAAGGGTGGAGAGAGATTAGGAAATAAGTAGGGCTTTAGTACTAGAATTTCCATATCAGTAACAAGGATAAAAAAGAGACTGGTGCCCTCAGCCTCTGAACAAGTGAGATAATAGATTCCAAGAAATTAGAATTTTTTTTTCAGGAATTTCATACCTGGGAAATAAAATACTGAGGTCCTGCTGCCAGTCAGAAATGGAAACTTTTCTTGGTCTGGAAAAATAATGTCACACAGGCTGACAAACTGCATGACATATCTGGAGCCAAGGTGTGTGTCAATGGCAGGCAGGACCAAAACTTGCCCAAACCCACTTAATGGCTGCATGTGTCTATTGCTTGGAAGTTAAAACTAAATTTCAAGGCATCATCCTGAAGACGAACCAAGAGAGTCATGGCATATTTCCATTACTCCTCTTCCCCTAAAAAGTGCCCACACTGAAGCAATTTCCCTTGTTTTTCCTTTGCTGTTTCTTGACCACTAAGGACTATGTGGGAAGGGAGTCCTATCATAGCTTATTAGGGCCTCAGTTTTTAAACAGAATAAATTGTGTAGTGTAACCTTCCTGCTGTGGAAAAGCAACAGAAAGTCATAGTATTGTGATGGCTATGTGAGCTTTGAGCTATCTAGCTTGGGCAGGATGGTTTACTGCTAAACAAATTGTCATCTTTAGCTTTCATGTGCTTCCTGGAGGATTAATTTTTTTTATTGGATACTAGGCAGTATTTCATTATCAATCACACAGAATCTCTTAGAGTACAGCTTCTGTCTACTGTAAGTACTAATTCTCAAACAATGTCTTCTCTCTCCTTCTCTTCTAGATGTCAGTATCAAGGGTGGAACAACAAATTTACTTTTGGAAATAAAATGAAGTTGTTTGTAAGATAAGTTAGAGACAGTCCTTGAAGGCTAGAGAGAGGGCTCAGAGATTGGGTCCTGGCTTTTCTTACAATGGAGCTGGGTACAATTTCTAGCATCTATATAGTGGCTCACAACCATTAGTAACTCAAATTCCAAGGGATCTGACTCTCACTTCTGGTCTCCATGGACAACACATACACATAGTGCACAGACATACATGTAGGCAAAACACTTATAAGCAAAAAAAAAAAATTACTAAAAACTTCAAAATATTTTTAATAACAGTTTTTGGAATTTATATTTTCAAGAGCTTGCTTCTTATTTGATGTGATAAAAGATATAGTTATATAAAATTGAAATATATAGAAAATATAATGAAAAAATATATAATCACAATATCAAGGCCCAAGAAGTCTATAGTAAATGTCTCAAAGCAATATCTTTATGTCTTGGTGAATGTCATGTGTACACTTATATACATACAAAATGTCACACTGAAAATTTTCCTTTTTATTCTATTTTTCTTTTCTCCAGATTTTAACATAGAGATGTTTTTTGTATTATAAAATTATCTGATGGTATCTTAATAACTAGACCATATAAGCACAATATAGACTATTGACAATATTTCATTATCAAAAAGTCAAATGCAACCAGTGGCTTTAGAAAACACTTTTGCCCACACCTCTAGTTATTTCTTTAAAATATATTGCAATTAGATAAATAGCATATAGGGAAGGGTGGGAAACATTTTTAAGACCTTTGAGTAATTCAGCAAAATGATGCCCAGAAACTAGCTGGGCTACTGGGTAACCTCAGCACTACAAAGATGGCTGTGTCGTCATCTCAGGAGAGCAAATACACTGCTTCTTTTAGTGCTGTTATTCTAACAGTCAAACATTATATTCCACTGCTATTAAAAATCTTATTCATTTACTTATTCATTGAATTAAATGTGTTTCTTTTTATATAGTATTCATTTATATGGTTTCTTTCCTCTGAATAGTCAAATTCACATAATTTGCCTGTTTTTCTAATGGTTTTTAAAATCTAATTTTTAATTCACTTTATAATAATTTTGCTAGATAAGGATCCTCTCAGTTACTTAATGGTACTGTTAATCTTTGGAACACATTTAACTGACTGAGAAAATTTCAAAATATAGTTACTGTAACATACATTGAATGAATGTATCTGGTATTAGGAGAATAAAAGTCAGTAGTCCATTTTTATTAATGGAATTATATTGAAGATATTAATTGCTGTGTGGTTATTAGGGTCATAAGAGTAAAACACACACACACCACACACACACACACACCACACACACACACACACACACACACACACACACACACACACACACACACATTGGCCTAGATGGCTTCTGGAAATATCGAGATGATGGATGGAATGAACTCCAGATCTTTCTGTACTTTACAGATTTGGGACCCTGCCTCTGGAAAATCTCTGCTTTGCTTTTTTCCTGTCTTGATATTCCTCTGTTATTCCAATTCGTTCTATATCTATCTGCTTTCATTAAACAGTTCTGGGGATGCTATCCAGGACTCCATATATGCTATGCAATTCCCTGCCTTTAAGTTCCTTACTCAGCCTCTAGAATACCTTTTAAAATTATGGTATTTTTATTTAATTTTATTTTATATACCAACCATGGTTCTTCCTTCCCTTATCCTGACACCCCCACCCTCCATCCACTCCTCAGAGATGGTAAGGCTTCCCTTAGAAAGTCAGCAAAGTCTAGCATACTAAGTTGGGAGAAGACCAAGCCTCCCCTCCCCCCCATTTATCAAGGCTGAACAAGGGATCATACCACAGGGAATGCCCTCCACTCCCAGCAAACCAGTTCATTCACCAGAAAGAAATACTGCTTATACTGCCAGGGATCCCACAAATGGATCAAGCCACATAATTGCCATCTACATTCAGAGAGCTTAGTTTGATCCCATGCAGGTTCCTCAGCTTTCAATCCGAAGTTCACATGCTCCCATTAGCTTGGGTAAGCTGTCTCTGTGGTTTTTCCCATCATAATTTTGACTCCTCTTACTCATATAAACCCTCCTCCCTCTTTTCCACTGGACTCCAAGAGCTTGGTTCAGTGCTTAGCTATGGATCTCTGCAACTGCATCCATTAGTTACTGTTTGAAAGTTCTATGATGACAGTATTGTCACCAACCTGATTATAGCAAAGGATAACTAAGCTATAGTCTATAATGCCAGAGAAGCTAGGTAACTAGGAGGCTCTAAGAGGTAAAAGCAAAGATATTCCTAGGAAGGGGAAATTGATAAGAGTTCCTGGGAGTGGGGAATGGAAACATGAGGGATCAAGATGGCTCAGTTGGGGGAAGAGTGGAGAGAGAGAGAGCAATGAAAGAGATATCCTGATAGAGGGAGACATTATGGGGTTAGGGAGAAAGCTTGTGATAGGGAAACTCCTAGAAACCTACAAGGATGACCCCAGATAAGATTCCTAGCAATAGTGGGCAGGGTGCCTGAACTGGCTTTCCCCTGTAATCAGATTAAAATTATGATTTACACATGGTTTCCAGTAGATTCTGATGGAGTGATCAGAAAATCAGTCTTCATAGTCTACCTTGTAATGGAGGCATACATGCAAAAACACCAAAGTGTTTTTACTGAGGCACTCACAAAAATAGAAAAGAAGACAGAAAAAGAGAGCAAAGAGTAAACCCCCAAAATCTGGACACAGAATGTATCTGACACTCATCCTTGTTTAGTTTTTAGCTTCCCAAGAGGCAACCGGAGTAGGCTATACAGTTTCGTGCTGTTGCAAAAGGCTCTGAAGCATTCTCTCTCTTCATCTCTCTGCTATCTCTCTCCCTCTCTCTTTATTCTTTCTCCATGATTTTTATCTTATTTTCTCTCCCTTCCTTGCCCTGTTCTCTCTCTCTCTCTCTCTCTCTCTCTCTCTCTCTCTCTCTCTCTCTCTCTCTCTCTCTCTCTCTCTCTCTCTCCCCCCCCCCTGTTACAAACATTCATGCTTCCTGGTGGGAAGTTGCTCATGGCTGAAGATTAGAACATTTTTGTTTGCTGCAATTCTTCAATCACATGTCCCCAGCTGCATAGGGAGGATTATCTGGGCTAATGAGTATCAGGTATGACCCTGCTACCAGGGTTCTAGTTTTGAGTTGAGGTAACTCAAACATCATTTCTTTCTATATTTAAACTGACAAATATTAAGCTTTGGTTACAGTACACAACACGATGACTTGATTTGTAGAGCATCTTAGATGAATTAACATATTCCTTATCTCATATACAGCTCCTTTTTTTTCATGGAAAGAACACTGAAAATCTTCCTCTATCAATTCCATGTCACAAAACAATGCTATAAATAAAAAATGTCCCCAGTCTCAGTTTATTCTTTCCAATCAGAAGTTCATATCTTGTGACTGAAAGTTCCTTAAGCTGATACCCATCCCCAGTTCCTGGAAACCACCTGACTATTATCTCTGCTTCTGTGGATTCGCAGTTTTAAAAATAAGATTTCACATGTAAGTGTTGTGTTTAGTATTGTATTCATTTTATCTACACATTACTTATTTACTTGGCTTATTATCTTCCTGGGCCATTCAGCCTGTCACAAATGACAAGATTCCTGCTTTTGAAAGGCTGAATTACATTCAGATATGTATATTTACCTCATCTTCTGGTGACTGATGGAAACAGGTCTGACTTCTTATCAAGGAGTGCATCTGTCTCTACCATCCTGATTCTCTTTCACTCAGTTATATGTACTCAGTAATGGAATTGCCTAATAGTGCTGAACTCCTATTCATAATTTTTGAGGCATCTCCCTTCTTCTTCTATAATAGCCACAGAAAGTTATACAGCTACCATAGCCTGCAACCAATTACACACATGTGAATGTGGGTTATTTTTGATAATTCAAGGGAACTTAGACGACAACATAGACACAAATCTGACACATATTATTTGATATCACTCATGTACAAAGTGATTTAAAGAAGCAGTGCTGTGTTCTCCTCGTCCTCATTCAGGCAACAGCCTTTAAATAAACATGAAAATAGCAACAAAATATGCAGAGAATTTAACATTAAGCTGAATAGAAATGAGAAAGTATTAATAGTATAAAATTATTTATTTCTTTCTACAGCATTTGTTGTTCATTTCTCAGGCCACAGTAAAATAAATTCTCAGCCTCCCTTATTCTACTTACTGAAGCATAGATTTCTCCCTGTTTTTCTCTGCACCAGAAGCTCCTGCGTCTTAAACAATCTCCTCTTTTTCTTCTCAGCATCCATCCTAGACCTTTCCGTCTTTAAATAGCATCTTAGACTTTGCTTCTACCTAACGCCTCTCAGGTTCAACTCCTTTTGCTTCAAGCAGCAAAGGTGTTTGCATTTGAGGATACTTTGTATCCAAACTCTTATGTAAAGGTATTTACGTTTGAAGATAGTTTGTATCCTAACCCTTAAAGGCAGAACCACTGCCCTCCACTATATCTAGGTACAGCTTAGTGATGGTGGATGGGGAGGAGCAAGAAATCAAACTAATATGTTAAAAAACGCAATGCTGCAACTGTGCTGCTGCAGCATACAGAGCTTCAAGATAACAATGTTTCTACTTGGAAATACTAGACCAGACAGTTGTAATTGGTGTTCAAAATCAACCCTTCTATATTTTACCATTCCAAAGGAAACAATGTTTACACACAGCCACCTAAATATTAGAAACCTAATTACATTTGTGAAAGAGTTTACAAAGTATTAAATGTCACCACCTTATCACTTCCTTTTGCATTCCATCACCATTGCCATATCAGCAGTAATGCATCTGCATGTATTGGCTTCCTTTCAAACACAAAATCCCATATACTATATTCAAGGATCATAGACCTGCTAAAATTCTTTTAGATACCTACCTACCTTCTTGTTTCCTAGAAAAGCAAGTAGGTTCCAGACAGTGGTGGGGCACACCTTTAATCCCGGCACTAAGGAGTCTTAGGCAAGAAGATTTGAGTTTGAGGTCAGCCTGGTCTACAGAGTAATTTCCAGGACAGTCAAGTCTACACAGACAAACACTGTCTGAGAAAAAACAAACAAACAAAAACAACAGAAGGAAGAAGAAAAAGAGGCACCTTGGGATTGTTGACATCCTTAATGAACAAATTTGTATCCATATATCAATAATAGTTATCTATCAGTATCCCTAGTAAGGTAGATATAAAAATGTGCTTAGAAAGCAATAAGACAAGCATTTAGACACAGTATATTAAAACGAGACCTATTTATTTAGAGTCAGAGTTTGCACAGCATGACTCCTTAAGGGGCCTCTAAGAGACAAAAACAGACGCACAGCTGTGGACACAATGCCTAAGACATCTCGCCATCTGGGAACTCAGTACCCGAAAGCTTCATATTATGATTCATGGAGAGGGCCAGAGGCATGACCAGTCATGAATGAGTGCTTGAATATAAAGGACCTGGCTGCAACATAGCCTTCAGGTCAAAGCAAAGACATAAGAAAGGATATGCAGAAAGACAGAAAGCAAATCTGAAAAGTCTCATATACCAGCCAGTACACAAGAAGGTTGAAAAGACATCAGCAGAGTGAAAATGCATTGTTCTCCCAGGTATGCTGAATAGGTAGAGAAGGAAGAATTCCTGTCAAGACAGAGGCCACCTGGAGTGATGTTACTGAAGTGACATCTTTAAAATTTCTTTTTTATGTTTTGAAAATAAAATATAACTACATCATATTCCTTTTGTCTTTCTCCCCTTCTCCTCTTCTCATTCTCCTTCTTTGCTCTCTCTCAAATTCATAGCTTTTATTTCTTTAACTGCTTGTCCTGGCTAGTTTCATGTTAACTTCACACAAGCTAAGATTGTAAGAAATGAGGGAGCCTCAATTGAAAAAATTACTCTATGAAAATAAGGCTCTGGGCAAGCCTATAGGGCATTTTCTTAACTGATGATTAATGAAGAGGGCTCTGCCTACTCTGGGTGGTACAATCCATGGGCAGATGGTCTTGAGTTACATATATATATGTATGAGCAAGCCCATAAGCAGCACTTCTCTGTGGCATCTATATCAACTCCTGACTCCAGGTTCCAGTCCTACTAGAGTTCTTGTCCTGACTTCCTTCAGTGATGAACTGTGATGTGGAGGTGTAAGCCAAATGAACTCTGCTCCACAATTTGATTTTGGTCATGGAGTTTCATCACATCAACAAAAACTCTAAAACTGTTGTTACAAATGTAAGTGTGTGTGTGTGTGTGTGTGTGTGTGTGTGTGTGTGTGCATGTGTGTGTTCCCCAAAATATAACTATAAAATGCTCAGTCCATGTAATGCTATTTGTATGTGTACGTTTCAGGGCTGACAACATTGTGTTTCTATAAAAAATTTGGGGTTCTTCCCTGAGCTTCTTCAGTATATCTTAATTGCCTGTAGTTCTTCATCTAGGGTTGAAACCCCATAAGTTTTCCCTTCCCATCTTAGTATGTGTGTTTTTATATTTACCTCAGGAATCCTAGCAGAAGAGGGAGTGGAAAGACTTACCAAATGAGCCAGAACAACATGGAATTTGCTGTGAGATTTCATCTCCTAGGAATGTCAGAGAAGCTACACCCATGGGGGGCCCATTAACATGGCTGCTTAAACAATACTTGGAATGCTGCCTTGATGTCTGGGGGCTAGTGAGTTGATTGTGCTACTTAAGGACACAGACATGGCACTTAATTACCCACAGTTCAGGTTTAATTAAGTAAGGCCACTACAGAGCTCATGTTCTTGACTGGAAGTCCTCAAACTCTGTTTTACTTATTAAAAAATTTTAAACTAAGAGAAGAATTACTTTTATAAGTGTTTAAAATAATTGGGAACAGTCTATACATAATTTTCTTTAAAGTATCCATGCATTGGAAAATTACCATAATTGCTCTTGAAAGCCTCAAGTATTTATTTAAGTCAAAACCTTAATTTATAATAAATGAATTATACCTGCCACTCTCTTGTTTTCTGACACAAATGGGCAGTTTTGTATGGTAAGGGCACAGAGGAAATGAAAGCTATACTAACTAAAGATAAAATATTTCCCTTCAGCATTAGATGACAAATAATTATTATATTTGAATTTCATCATGTACAAGAGTTGAGAGTTTTATGTGCCTGATAACAGAGATTTGTAATGATGCCACGTTACATTGTAAAACTCTTTCATATGTATAGATTCCTTTATACCTACATTCACAGAATCATAAAATGTCAGCATTGTAAGAAAAGTAAGAAAGTCAAACAATGCTAAATATATACTTCATCTTAGATGCACTATAAAGATATCAATCTAAGTATTCCCACTCAGCTTCTCAGTTCCACATTTATATGGGAAGTAGCAAATGTTTAAAGATAACAGATGCCTTCAATGACAAAATTACCATATGTGTACATGTGTACACACAGGTGCACATACACAAACATATATACCTATATACAATACATATACAAACACACACACACAAGTAAAAAGTTGGAAGGTATATAATGACATGGCAAGAATATCTAAGAGGGGGTGGTTCATGTAGCCCACAGGCTAGGGGGCAGGAAGAAATTGTATCTATACTTTTTCCTTACTCTCTACAGAAGGGAAAGTGGAAAGTGCATAGCTTATGTGTATGTCTATAGATTGACAGTTGTCCACCCAATTGAGCTCACAGGGGAAGAAACTCACCTAATAAGAACACAGGCTTCCTACAGGTCATTGTTTCCTTTGAGCATAAGAAAACTTTCCAGGAACATGGCTGCTGTGCTTAGGATAGCAATAAGAAACACCATGCTGAGCTAAATAGCAAAAGAAAATATGATCTTAGCAATGTGAAGGAAAAAAAAAAGAAAAACAGAAGGAGATATTTTAATGTAATATAGATGTAGCAATTTTATTGAAAAGAATGGTTTGGTACCATATATTATATTAGATAAGCCCTTATCAGAAGCCACCATATGTTACTTAACTAGGAAAATCTCCTGAACTATATTAGTCATTGATCAGAGGGTATCATAGATACAATCCAGCATAGGCAATAAGATTTACCATGACAATAGATTTGCTATACAGAGCTTTGTGTAGGTTTCATTATTAACCCCCACTGCAGAGCAATGTAGAGAACAGAGCAATTTGCTCTATTGTCACAGATATGCATTGAGTAGTGATGCCAGTCAACCTCTCCTGTGGCCTCAGAGCAACAGTACCAATGCTTTAAGATATACAGCTGCTATTACAACAATTGCTCTCTGCCCTGGAAACTCCTAATTGCTTTCATTTTCCAAATAACTGGTTCTTTACAAACTGATTCTGCAATTGGTGCAAGAAGGATTTGCCTCGATTTTAAATTACTAAATCTATTTCTTGGCAATTTTATGAAAGACAAACAAATGCCCATTGAGTACAAGTCACAAATGATGTGCAGGATAGAAATAAAAAATTATAATCATTATCATGAACAAAACATACCAATAAAATTGTACTTCAGCCCATATCCTTAAGGATATCTTTATTATGATCGAATGAACATAAGAACCATTCACAAGAAAGAAAGGTCCTGTGTATAGAAACTTATAGAAAAAAAAAAGATTAACTAGATGTAGAATGGTAGGGAGAATTTAAGTTTGAGACCAGGGAAGAAATATTGATAATTTTTATTGTAGCATGTGTATGTGTGTGTGTGTGTGTGTGTGTGTGTGTGTTGTGTGTGTGTGAGCATTTTAGAATAAGAAATTGTCTACAACTTCCACAACATTCATTATATTTTATCATGTTTCCTTTTCACATGTGTGTTCATTGAAAGTTTGAAGAATATTTGCTCTGTCCTCAAAGATATTCAAAAGAGACTCAGACTCCTAGACTTACCTGAAGAGATGTCAACATGTTCATGAACAAAAGGAATGCATCCCATGACTGTGTGCTAACATATTAGATTGCATCTGCCAAGAAGATGGATTGCATGTGATATGAATGATAATTATGGAGAGTTGTTGCTAAAGAGGAAAAGGGGAGAATCTAGGATCTAAGGATGCCTGTCACATCGGCTAACTTGGGACTCAGTGTGAACATACATGATACTCTAAGTGTGTGAGTAAAACAGGGACCCATCCAAAAACAAGAGGGCTTTCTGTTGATCTAAAACTTTGAGATCTTTATGCTTCTTACCTCCATACACCTTTACACACAAGGATAATTGAGTCAGCCTTAGTGTGAGCGCAGGTTCAAGGAGTTTGCAGGCACTAATCTGTTTCTCATTTGTCATTTCCTATGAAATGTTAATGAGCTGATTCCAGAAGAACCAAATATCTGGTGGTGTGTAGTTTTTCCTCTTTACATCCCTTAGATAATTATAAAGATAGACTTGTCTACATTCCATCATATTCAAGCCTTATGTGGGAGGAAGCAATAATCTCCACAGTCTGTTCCACTGTCTCAGAAAAAGCACAGAGGAAACATACCAAGTGTCATGTGATATACATAAGGATTTGAGATATTCATGCTTGAGCCCACACTAACCATCATTTCACTTACCATACAAGTAAGTTGAGAAACAAGATCTCAAAGGGTATTCTTAAATGGCTTGTGTTCTGAGAGCTTCGAAGGCTGGGAGTTATAAGATTGTACATACAATCACACAAATATAGGAATTATTTCACATGTTGCCCTCCCTACCCCCACCAAGTTTTAGAGTGGTTCATTCTTGGACATACATGTACGTGTGTGTGTGTTCATCTAGTATAAACATATATTCACTATGTTATAGCTCTGTAATTTTTTTCCTTTTTAAAATTAACCTTTGAAGAAAGTGCCCAGATTTCAGTGCTGGGATCAAAGATATGAACTGCCACTCCCTTTTATGAAAGCCCCCACTTTGATGACCTTGATTTTTCACAGTGATAACAGTATCTATTTTTCAGAGTCGCAGAGAAAAGTGCATGACAATTTTGGGGGGGGGCAATCCTTGCACCTGTACAGAGTCAACTGGGATGCTCTGAGGAATTGAAAACATCCGGGGTGCAGAGGAGAGGAGGACAAAGAAGTGGAGAAAGGGGAGGAGGAGGAGGAGGAGGAAGAGGAGGAGGAGGAGGAGGAGGAGACAATATCAGTTCTCCCTTCACAAAAACAATTAACTATTTTTTTTTAATAATAAAGTATCTTGGAAGTAGATACATTCTATAATTAGTCAGAATAAGTTAACAATATTTTCTAAATGAAAGTAATCACAGCACATGGATTCCATGAAGCCTCACATTAGGCATCAAGTAAAATTGTTGAATCTCAGCACTGAGAGTGCTTCTGAGACTTCCAAGTCACCCATGCCTTGAAATTCTGGGATCCCTCTCTCTTCACATCTAAACTGAGCCTAAGCTGTGACTTGCTGTCTTCATTGGGAGGATTTCACTGGACTAAAGGAATGTTTTCATGGAAGTAGGAGTTCCAGGACACGGCACACCCATTTCCACTCGTGCCTTCCTTCAGCTTCATGAGCTCTACCAAGATCTTTATTTCTTTCTTTAAGCTAAAATTAGATTTAGTTTTACTGAGCTAAGCAAGAGAGATGACCTTACTGAAAAAGTGTGAATATAAATTAAAACACTAACATCTAAATGCAGATGATACTCTTTAATGATAATGAAGAATATCAGAGAGTATAAGGTGCCTGCTATATCCAAAATAGATTTCTCAATCATACTTCCAAAAATGTCTTCCAGAAGGCTTAAACAGATGTTCTTCAATGGAATCTCTTGAATAAATGATTGCATTTCATATTCAACTTTATGTTTAGAAATATGGCATTTGAAACTCCTCTATTTAACAATATACTTATGTATCTGGGCATTTTTAGTCCCCACATGCAAAGTACTCTTTATGGACATTGAATGTATTGTTGGTATCATAACCATTTTTTGGGTAAAAATTTGAATTAAAAAAGTTATTATGTGTTAAAGTTTGTTCAGACATATGCTTTAAAATATTGTCAAAATTTAATGAACATGGTCTTCAAAATGGGAAGAATCCTTGAAGACTGAAGATCTCTCTCTCTTTCTCCCTCTGTCTCTCTTTGTCTCTGTCTCTCTCTCTTTCTGTTTCTTAGTGCAACTTTGAAGACTTCATATTCCATTATTTAAACAAGACAACTACAAGGAGACTTCCATAATACTCTTCAGCTGAAATCTAGGCTCTCAAGGCTCAAACATAATAGAACAGAGAGTTTTTGTTTTTTATTTTTTTTTTAAGAAAAAAGAGCAAAATAAAATACCTAGTAGAGAACCACAAATTCCATGATCCTGTTCTGACAATCTCCTTGCTATCTCTCAAGAGCACCACATACTTCTCCGTGTTCTGAAGCTACAATTAGACTGCTGTACTCATACAAAATCATGTTAAAAATTCCCTTCTGAGGTTCTGATGCTGGAGGAGAAAAACATGAAAGAAATACTAGAGCTGAATTAGGACACAGTTTCTAAGGGGATAAAATAGAGAAAATGTACAGTAGACAGAATTGGCTAAGACTTTTTGAATGGCAGGATATTTAATCTGGAAATTAAATAAAAAGTAGTTGTAGAGACACAGTCAGACATAATCATGCCATCAAGTTGTTAAAGAATTGAGAATAAAGAAAATTACACATTAAATGAAATCACACGGAAGTAGCAGAACCCACAGTTTCAACTCATCAGATCAGGAATACAGAGAATTCCTAGAGAAGCTGGACTGTGGCATTTTAAATTGCATACATGAAAAATGGAGAAAGGAATCTGCTGCAGAGTCAAATTTTGAAGTAATTCAAAGAGGAAAGTAAGGGGTTAGAAAGCTGAGAAACATTAAAAAAAGAACTTCACTACAGGTCATGAGGAGTTCTGGCAGCCTGAGTAGGTTGGATTTTGTATAAGCATAAAAAGGTTTTAGTAACTTTATTTCATAAAAGTCTAACTTTATTCAAATACTTAATAAGGCCATAAAAACGAGCAAATATGTTTTGTTTGTTTATTTTGTAGATCTTTCTTACCAAAGCATTTGAATGACAACTTGTGAATTTAATGATGAAAATGGAAAAGGTAGTAAATATCAGGACCCAGATGCAAAACAAACAGAATTTATTAATCAGCATCGGAAACAAACTGTGCTGTTCATAACAGTTCTGTGAATGTCTCAACAACAGCAAATTTTCATCTGACAAGGATATTGTCATTCTGCAAGTATGTTATAGAATGTCTGCATTGAAGAACTGTGGGGTACTTTTTTTCTCTGTCTCCCACTTGAGCAAACAAAATTGATCTTTGTGTCAGTTTCCTACCAGGTTAGAGGGCTAAAATATCAAATGGTCCAGAAAGTAATACATGGAAAGAAGATAAAGAGCTTCAAAATGCTAGAATTGGGCCTATAGATTCCAATGTTGTTTAGAAAGGCACACACAGCCAAAAGCTTGCAGGAAATAATTTTTTATTTGAATTCTTGATGGCCATGGGAGGTGTCCCCGGGACCTAGTCTTCTTGTAGACAATCTAAATTGAATGCATCTCCATGTATAAGTGGTCCAGGACCGTCCCAGGACTAGTTTGTCTACAAGAAGTCTGGGTCCTAGGGACAATTCCTATGGCCACAAGAGAAGAGAGAATATATGCATAGAGAAAAGCTAAGTTATTTCTAATTTAAAATATAATTCATAACACAAAAAGATTGTATGCCAACTTAGTTGTCTTTGCTTAAGAGGAATATTTCTTGAGAACGTACCTAATATGAATCCGTAAATGTTAAAATATCCCCAAGTTATCAGTCTTCTACTATGGCTCCCTCTGAGTCCCAGATATAGCTGCCACTGCATTTATACCTTCTGATGCTTTGGGGAGTCCTAGGGGTATAGGTGACAGACTTAAATGTTGATAATTTATGAACATTAACATAAATCACATTCACAAAACTGCTACCTTAAACTATCTCCCCATATTGCTTTTGCTCATATGTAATGCATATTAACAAAACTCATGGTTTTTGAAAGATATCAACCCAGGATTCTGATCTTGGACCCACTATATTATCCAATACAGACAGACTACTCTCACTTTAAACTTCATGGCTATTAGGAGGCCCACAAAGTTCAGACCTCATCCATTGAAATCACACATTATATGACACATTGAAGCCATGGACCTGGAAAGTGCCAAGTTATCCCTTGTAAAATAATAGGAAGTAATTGTTTTCATCCTCTACATTACAAATGCAGAAACCCGGGCCCATAGAGGATAAGTAAGTCATGCAAAATCATCATAATTAACTTTTGGCAGAGTGAGAAATATGTTAACTAATGTATGGAAAAACAAGTGGAGAACAAAAAAGGCAGAACCAAAAAGTCCTTTTTTTTTTCCATTTCTTCTATCCAAGTTTACAGCTGATATCAAAATTTAGTCTGAATGAAGTCCTCTCACATAATATCTGATTTCCAAACTATCCAAATCAAGGGAGATAAGCTTAATTTATCCAGCAGGTGTCACTGTGGTGTACACAAGAATATCTTTGTCCTGTTGTATTTCTAAGACTGCTACCACTTCTATAGATAGACTGCCAACAGAACATAACATTTAGAATAATAGATAATCGATTATCTAATTCTCTAGTTTAAAAATTAAGTTTAGGTATAAAAAGTGACTTGTCCAAGGTCACACATCAATGGGAACATCAGACTTGCATGGGATTCACCTGAGACTCATAGCTGAGCACAACCCTTTACTGAGTTCTGATATTTAGGAACCGGCCTATTACCTAATTAACTATAGTAGAGTATGATGCAATCCTCTATAGAAATATAAAGCAAACATTTAGGACACCTCACTTTAAATGTAGAAAAAATAAATCAAAGGTATAGCACTGAGTCCATAGTTTCAACATTCCATTTTAAGACACAACCTTGTTCAACTACACTTATAGAACATTCAGAAATTCTATAGTTGAAAGAGACTGAGTTATCTGCCCCCAAATGTATTTTTGAAGCAGTTTTCTCCTTATTAATTAAACTTCAGGCTGTAGTCTGATACCACAGTTTTCCTCCACTATGATCCAACAAATATTTGAAGACTACTAGTTAGATATTTTATAAAATAATTAAGATTGTGCTTCTCTGGTTTCCTCGTAATTAAACATAAATTAAAGATGGAGGGTGTATGGGGGGAGACAAAAGAGGAGAGATGCCATTACACTTTTGGAGAATACAGGCTTTTAAAATGACTAAGTGGTGATAGTAACCCAATTCAACCAGCTAAGCTAATGAAGTTCCAGGTGCTCTCACTAGGGAGACACTGCTCTCTGAACAGTCTCTTGTTGGATGTTAGATCAGGATATGGAGCTGTATATTTATTTCACTTTGGGATCTAGCATCAAAAACACTATTATATGTGGCTGAGATGGGTTCTCGCTGAGGGTCATGCTGTCTCTAGTGTCTCTGACATTTTAAATTCCTTTGCTGTTCAATCTCTTGTTCCTGTAGCTATGTGATGCTCTTGGATGATTTTTACTTTCCCTGTTACAGATTTAAAATCAGCAACCTCTCTAAGAAGCCATTGTTCATTTACAAGGATATGGACCAGAGGAGAGAGGGCAAGGCATCAGTATCAGATCATAGCTCACGTTTTCTCCTTTATACACCAAAGAATCTCTTCATAAAGTGGCCCTTTTATTTCTGGGAGCTGCTGTTTTTCTTTGAACATGCTTATTGTTTCTGTCCTCCAGTCTTATAAATCTATCACTTTATTCTTGCTATTACTTAACTACCTCATGTGAAAATGTATAAACTGTAATTATACATTTAGAAGTATAGTGGATGAACATGATACCTCAAGGAAACCTACAAATAAATGCAGAGTGCAGCATTCAATAGCAGAATATGCTAATAAATGTGAACGTTACTGTGCAGTAAGAAAAGTAGTCAAGGGGTGCCCTTCAACTTTACTTTTAGTGACTTAACATTATTTTTAAAAAAGAGTTAAAAGTGCAATTGTTTCTATTTAATCTGAAACTGAACAATATATCAGCATGGCCTTATCAGAGAACATTATTACTAGTCTTGGTTTTAGTGCTTGAGAAACAGCCCATGCCCTTCTTCTAGGCTCTTAGCATTGCCATTTTTTTTCTGAAACTGTACTTTATCTCCATGAGCACTTACCATTAACTTGATTCTCAATGTCTGAACATAGGAATAGAGAAACATTTTATATAAAAAAGCATAAACACACAATAAGATCAAGTTATTCAATAGAAAAATTGTCTTGACTTCTCTTCCCCTCCTTCCTGAAGTAATTAATGTGAAAGGTCAGCCCAGATGTGAGCAGAGATACATTTAGAAAAAGTCTAGGTCAAAGGACATGTTGAGTGGAGATAGTCTCCTATGGTAAGGGTAGAAATGTAGAGAAAGAAGTCACAGTGAGCTTCAACTTATTCCCTAAAATATTATGTTATATTCTCACCTTTAGTACATAGGTACAAGCAAACAGATCATTGGGAAATATAATCAGGACACTCAGAGACTGAGCCAGAGATGTGAGTTATGCAGCAACAAGCCAAGGAAAGCTAAAGGTTATATGAATTTATTAGAATATATAGGAAGCAGAGGGCTCTTTCCCGTGGTCCTAGGAAACTGTAACAAAGGATTGTTGAAGCCAGTTCAAATTGATGGGCATGTGAGTTTTGTCTGAAAGGCTAATGTGTGAAGATGATCTCAGAACTCAGGAAAGAATGTTTTAGTTTTTAGACCCACCTTCAATGCAAGGAGCATCATTTAAACTTCTGTAGATACTGCTCTCCCATGTGAGCTTATGAGGCAGTGGAGGCTTTTTAAAACTGCAATGGGTTTTTCCTTAAATATCTCCTTATAGGAAATGATTTATGCTAGTCATGTTCGAGGCATACTCTTGTGCACATAGCAATAGCATCTCTTATTACAAATGAATTAATGTTCGTGCTCACTATGCATACCAATATTTTATGAGGAAAGAGATCTCCTTCCCTTGTCAGCTAAATCAGGTTGGAGATAATACAAAGCTTCATATCTGACCTTTGACATCAGTAAATTTATTTTCCTGAGAAGCCTTCTAGAAGACACCAGCCTTTCTGACTAATAAACATTTCACTACATAGATCTCCCACCAAAATAAAGCACACACACAAAATTTTAGAAGTTATTTCACCTCATTTTGATCCCTTCTGTAACATTCTTTTAAATTAATTGAGCTAAATCAGTTACAAATCTTAATACTTTGCACTTGTTTACCCAAAGCAGAAACCTTGTGTTGATCTCTGACTGCCTATGTTGTATGTCCTTGGATATGCCAGCAAAATCTTTAGAGCCTTAGAGTTTGTGTGTGTGTGTGTGTGTGTGTGTGTGTGTGTGTTGCTGATAAAATGCTGTATTTAAAAAAGGTACCCATAGCACTTGGTTCTTATAAAGACCAAATTAATTACTACATATGAAATATATAAACAATAAAGAAAATGCACTTTTTGAGTTCATAGCTGTTTTTTGCTTGATTTTTTAACTTTTCCATTCTGAAAATTTGCAATATCATAAAGCAGAAAAGTTTTTTAAAAGTATTTCTAAATTTCTTATTCTTAAGAAATATAGTATGTTCATGCTTCAGAAGCCAGTATCAATGTCACTTCTGCCAGTTAGCTTTCTGCTCCTTGGTCCTTGTTCATGTACCTTTCTCATGGGAGGAATATATACTCATGTATTATTTTTATATTCACTCACCTGTAAATTCTCTAGCAATAGGGCTCAGGGCAAATCTCTACATCTGCACAGAGTTCAGCACTCAGTACCTTCTCCTGTTTTCAGGGGTGCTTGATTTGTCTTAAAGTAGTACACATATGTTACCTCCAACAACTGTTAGGAGAAGCGCAATGGAACACAGTGTAGCCTGATATTTTTGGTTTCTGGGTTCTCATGGGGCCAATAGAGCTGTCAGATCAGTATTTAGTCATTTAAAAGCTTGACTGGACTTGAAGATGTGCTACTGGCTTCCTCACATGGCTAGTGTAGGAAACCTCCATTTTATCAAAGGCACCCACAATCTTTGCCAGAGTGAGTGATGATGGAGAGGGAGGGATGAAAAAGTAAAATCAAAGAGGAAAAGAAATTAAAAGGCTGTATAGAGATGGTGCTAAAGCCTTATGGGAAGAAATAGGGAGAAAATAGGAAGTAAAAGAAAAGAGTAGGAAAAGAAAGAGTAATAGAGAGAGCTTGAATTGTGATTATTATGATCTATTCTCTAATTCATACACCACCATTTTTTCCTTTTTCTATTCAGAAGAACTAAGTTTAAAATTATAATACAACCACAAGGATTGATTCAAAGTTGTAATACCAGGGCCTAAAAATTACTGTGGGTCACTTTAGAGGCCACTTACCCCAGCAACTCACTGACAGAAAGAATCAATATTTCAGATTCTTCTTTCTATACTTATTCTATGCTTTGTATTTTCTTCAAGTCAACAAAGATTCGACTGACTTCACTTTTATTAGCACACACTCAGATGTGCAAGTGCAAACCAATCATTAATGTTGATTCAATTCTAGGAAGATCTACTCTAAGAGCTATAGTAGAAATATCTGAAAAGAAATGAAGTAGCACATTCCAGTCCACAGTTACTTTGTCACCGTTATTAAGTATACTTCACTGGTGAGGTAACATCTACTCAAAACTAATAGACTCTTCAGTGTTTCAGAGTGTTATTGATAAAGTATTTACTAACTGAAATCAGATATCCATTTGCTTCTGTATTTACCCTTCACATTTCCAATTCTTACTATATCAGTCATGCTCTCACACAGAAGGGCCATGTGTTTCCTGAGTCTTTGTAACAATGTCAGGTACAGTGTGTGAGACATGATGAGGAAGGTTCTTATCCTCACTGTGTTTATAGACAAAACAGGAAGACAGATGCAGTTGGATGAATTCTTTGGAATTGGATCAACTGAATCTAACCTCCAGTATTATTTCCTTCTGCAAACTGGTGTGCTCTTTATTTCCATGGATTCTTCTCACCTAGTTCAGTTTGCCTAAAGCTTTCCTATATCCCTTGAAGGCTACCAAGGGGGACCTCCCCCACGAAAAAAAGAAACAAAAAAAAAAGTCTTCCATGACATTTTCCTACCATCTTGGTACTTTCTATCACCTTCTGCTTCCTTGAAACTCTGTAGCAAATTAGCACCTAATTATGAACTCTCTTGCTTTCATTGCTCAAATTGCCTCATTTGATTTAGTCATATTGCCCCAACAGATGGCAATTTCTTTGAGGTCCAGGTTCCTCCCCAATGTTTAGAAGGCACTCAATAAATGCTTGCCAATTGATGGCTAATAAAGATAAAATGTTTACTTCAATGTCCTTGGCCAAAATTCCCTTCATTTGAAACTAAGCTAAAAAGCCTAGTCTCTGAATTAATATTCTAAGTGCCTAAAACTGAACTTAATTTGAATTAAAATTTACATAAATTATTTTAATCAAAATAAATGCACAGAGCTCTTAATCTTTTCTGTACTTAAGATTCATTGGAAGAGATTGATAAGCTACTGTTGCTTAGTATCAAAACTTAGCAATAGGAATTTTAAATAATCCCTGCTTTTACATAACCACATAGAATAACTGCTACTATTATATAGTACTATTTTTATAGAACTTCTAAAAAATCTTAAGCTCTTGCAAAGAGTTTGAATTTAGAGTCACATATACTTAGGTGAGTAACTAACTCTAGCCTTCCATATTTCTCATCTATAAAATCAAAATAACAACTATATATAGAAAAGGTCTTAGGAAAATATTGTAGTACATTTATTCCCCTATTATTTTTTTTAAAAAATTATTTTCCATACTCAGCACGGTTTTTTCTTTAATCCCTTTTTCTGCTGCCACCCAGCCTCCTGTTACAATCATCCACTCCTCCAGAAGGGTAGTCAACAAAGCTGGGTATATTCAGTTGAGGCAGAACCAAGGCCCTCCCCCTTGCATCAAGCTGAGTAAGGTATCCCTTACTCACTAGGGAAATGGGTTCCAAAAAGTAACCTCATGCATCACATATAGATCCTGATCCCACTTCCAGGCTTCCCTCAGACAGACCACACTACACAATTATCTCTCACTTGCAGAGGTCCTAGTTTGGTCCCATATAGGCTCCATAACTGTCAATCTAGTGTGAATTCCCATTAGCTTGGTTCAGTTGTCTCTGTAGATTTCCCCATTATGATCTCGAATGACATCATGAAATTTACAGGCAAATGGATGGAACTAAAAAATACTATCCTGAGTGAGGTAACCCAGACTCAGAATGACAAACATGGTACTCTTAAGTAGATACTAGATATAAAGCAAAGGATAACAAGATTAAAATGCACATTTCCAGAGAAGCTACGTAACAGGGAGACCCCCTAAGAGCATGAATTTCTCTAGGAAGAGGAAATATATTAGATCTGCTGGGTAAACTGGGGAGCAAGGTAGAAGGGAGGAGACAGGGGATGAGAACATAAAGAAACAGGATGGTTGAACAGGGAGAGGAGCTGAGTAGAAGAGCAATTAAAGAGATATCTTCTTACAGGGAGTTATTATGAGGTTAGGGCAAAACCAGGTACTAGGGAAATTCCCAGGAAGCTACAAGGATGATACCAGCTAAGATTCTTAGCAGTAGTGGAGAGGGTGCCGAAACTGGCCTTCTCCTGTAATACAGATTGGTAAATACCTGTCATCATAGAGCTTTCATCCAGTAACTGATGGAAGCAGATGCAGTGATTCACAGCCAACGTTCCAGAGTCCAGTTGAAGAGAAGGAGGAAGGATTATATAAGCTAGAGGGGTCAAGATCATGATGAGAAAATCTACAAAGACAATTTATGCCCCCATCTTTACCAATGGTGCCTATACACTATAATGCTTTACAATAAATAGTTCTCTAAAAATATTAAAATTATTTTGACATTAGTGTTAAAATTTTATCTTTCAACATGTGCACACATGCATGCACACACACACACACACACACACACAAATCAAAGAGACCACTCATTCTTCTGTTAGTCTATTAAGTTTTCTCATTACATCTCACCATTTCTTTCATGAAAAAAACAAACATATAAAACCAGGTCCAAAGCTGGATTTATCTAGCAGTATACTATAAAGGAAATGGTAAGCAATGTAGACACTTGGTTTTTTAGATTTCAGTAGATTATAACAACAGACCAGATCAAAGATATTTCCAAAGGAGAAAGGCTGAGAGAAATAATGGCTAGAAGCAAGTGAATAAGAATAATGAAACAAAAGTGTTCTCTGTATATTTTCCTTTGTTCTTTGTGTACAGTGATCCATAGTATTATTGGACTGTAATCATTTACATAAACTATTTTATGTGTGATTGAACTTTTGTGTCCAGATTTAGCCATCTCTTATGTGGGATGTCTTTCTGTATGCTTCGAGGATGCTTTATTACTATTGGTTAATACAGGTACTCTTTTGGTCTATGGCAAAGCAGCTTGGCGGCAGAGCTAAGAAGGAGAAGGGCAGAGTCAAAGAGATGCTGTAAGTCACTACAAGATGTAATAGAACACATGTAAAGCCACTAAACACAGTCAATACATAGCTTAAGAAATATGAGATGATTCAAGTTGTAAGAGATAGTTGGTAATGAACTTGAGCCATAGGCCAGTTTGTAATTACTATAAGCCTTTGTGTGATATGGGGGGACTAAACAGCTATGCAGTGATCCAGACTTTGGGACTAGGCCAGGTCAGAAACTGACTACAAATGGTGCTCAATGTTTTGCAGTAAAAACATTTAAATGGAGCCACACTGGGCTTTCTTTTAAAAAAAAAAAAAAACTTTATAAAATAAGGTCTTTTTTTAATCCATGTATTTCCTTGCTCTCCCTCCCAATTCCTCCCCATCATCATCCCTCCTACCCATCCACTATCCCCTCCCCCAAAAGGGCAAGAAGTCCCAAGGTAGATGAGCTCAGCATTTACTCCAGGCAAGTTTAATTTCCTCCTCATCCTAATGTCAAGACTGGATTAGGTGTTCCTCTGGAGGGAATGGGCTTTGAAGTGCCAGTCCATGCACAGAAACACAGTTTGATCACACTGGACATTCTAGTCTCACTGTTTCATGCAGCAGCAGTTCAGAGACTCCTGCCAGCTGCCTGCAAGAAGCATGGCTAATTTCTGCAGTCTCTCTCATAGGCTGTGATACAATGAGGCTACTCTCAGCCACTGCTCTCACTTTTGGGAGCATAGCCATGGGCTTTAAAAACATAGCTTCATGATACTTAATACTGCTTCCCAGAACTGGTAGGCTAAGCGTGACTAACTGATAGCCCTGCCATGTTGAGAAGGTAAGTGGGGTGGTGCCAACAGCAAAAGGTCCTGGATACACATATTAGCAACTTTAAAACTCTCCTAGTTAAAAAAAAATGATTAAAGATATCAATAAGACAGATTCAGATGGAGAAAACGTCTAAACTGATTAAAATATGTGTAAAAATATATGTAGGCTTGGGAGAAAAAAGAAAAGAGGTAGAGAAAGTCCTTAAAATAGAAATAAAATAATGAGCTGGAGAGATGGCTCAGAGGTTAAGACCACTGACTATTCTTCCAGAGGTCCTGAGTTCAATTCCCAGCAACCACATGGTGGCTCACAACCATCTATAATGATATCTAGTACCCTCTTCTGTATACTGTATACATAATAAATAAATAAATATTAAAAATAAATTAAACTAAATAATAAAATATAATAAGACATGTAAGGATGGAAAATATACAAAGAATCTGAATTATGTATATTATTGTGTTTTCTTTTAAATTTTTAACTGTTAATATGCTAACTGCAGAAAGACATTTGATTGTAAAGGCTGATAAACTAAACCAACATACATAATTTACACATATCTTGACTTTAAAATTTGAGTCTAAGGATATGTTGCTTTGGTAAAAAGGTTCTGCATTTGTTTCCACAGAAGATGAGAACCTGTGGATTTCTTTTATGCCAAGACTCCTTAGATGCAACTGGCTGAGATGATGTAGCCTCACAGACTATGACAACCAAGACTTAATCATAATTCTAAATTTTCTCAGGATCCCCATAAGACTGACAGAGCCCCAGTCAGCAGGAAGTAGTTTAGAAAGCTATACCCAAATCCCCAAATATTGTATATAAATGTTTGTTTTCATTCTAAATGGTTAATTGTCATAGTCCTTCAATACTCCTGCTTCATTAAAAAGGCTGCCAGAGACTATGGACTTGTAGGCTTAAGATAGATACACCAATGTTACAAAGGAAAAATTTATAATTAATATAAGCCTTTGTGTGATTATTTGGGACCAAGAACCTCAGGCAGGTCTGGATCTTGGGGCTAGGCCGGGTCAGAAACTCTGGCTACATACCTCTCCATATAATATGGTGCTATTTCTTTTTTTTAAATTTTTATTGTGAATAAAGTCTCATTTTTTTAATCCATGTATTCCCTTGTTCAAACTCCCTCCTCCTCCTGTCCCCTCCCAGTCACTCTCTCTTCAATTTGAGGCATTCCTGTCAACCCCATAGGATCTTTTAATAACAATATTTGGCTTTTAATTATATTTGGGGATTATGTATTGTTGCTTATTATTTGCGGTTTTTCTGTGATAATTGCTATTAGTCTTTAGTTTTTATTTAAAAATACTCTAATAATTTTAGAACCTAATAATAATTTTAGAAATGAAATACTAGTCCTTTAGTTATTGCTTTAGAAATAATCCTAGTATATAGTTCTGTTATTGTAAAACCAAAATTTTGCTAAAACTACCCACATACTTTAAAAACGTTTAGCTAGCACCTAAAGAGAGAAATTCAAGATATCTCCACACTACTTTATTTGATCAGAGAAAATGGCAACTCTTAACAATATACTTCTGAGATTAATTTGAACAGATTCATTTACACATTAGTAGTTTGTAGCTAAAAGATATAGGTCTGAATTGTTACTACAGAAACAACAGAGCAATGTAACTGTTATGATTAAGAATAGCAAAAGATTATGACAGTCAATGTGGAGAAGAAACTGCACAGGAAAGGACTGTGGATAACATGACAGAGATGGGATTATACATGATGTGGGTGTAACCCGAATTACATTGAGCGAGATCCCCCAGATTAGCCTACAGTATTATTTTCTCAGGAGAAAATTTTAATCATGATTGTAAAACTAAAAATAAATAATAATTTGAGAAGGGAGTTTTCAGTGACATTAATGTTGAGACCTCAGCCTTTAACAGTATTAGGTTTAACTCCAAATCTCTAAAATCTACTATAGATATGCTTATAATGTTCCAAGAGGGTCATGCAAAGGGACTCACAGAACAGACTCAAGTGATTTGTTCTACTCCAAAAATGCTTTCTTAACTTACAAGGAAAAGAAAATGTTTACTTGTGCTTATAATTGGCTGATATAACAGTCTAAAGTAAGATAAACTTTAATATCTTATATATATATATATATATATATATATATATATATATATCTGGGTTTGCAAAATTTGGTAAAGAATGGATCAATATTGGCAGCAGAGTATTATCTCATCTTGAAAATATCACTTGGCCTATCCAAATACTCCAACATATAATTATGCTTTCTTGTGGAAAATAGAAAAAAAAAAGCCAGATAATTTTAAAGGATTTAGGCAGTGCCCAAAAGAAGAGAAATCAGCTGAAGCTAGCTTTAGTGTACATAAGTTATGATGAAGAGGTCTTTTAGAACAGAGGCATCCGGGAAAAACAGATAAGAATGATTTAAATAAAATTCCTCTATGATGCCTCAGCCCAAATAGCCCTGGTGAGATATAGCAAGTGGGATAAAAAAACTAATAGGAGTGAAAGCAGCCTTGCCATCAGAAAATAAGAAAAAAAAATTGTCACCAGTTTCTGGGGGATATGGCTAGGATTTCTCAGGAGAAACACTGCACAATAGAGTAGTTAAGCAAATAACACTGGAAATGCTGACAACTGACTTAAAATTACACAAGCAAGCAACTAGAGATTAGCACTTGGACTAGCACTTATGCCTTTGCATGTTTGGCACAATGGTCACTGATATAAGCATTCCTACCTGTCTCCAATAAGAAGTCATGGACTGTATCTGTACCCATATTATTGACTTTCTGATAAAGCAAGCCACCATTATCTGGGCAACAGCTGTGAGTATATATAATTTAGCTCACTTTATGAGTAAGAAAGGGTTTGTGATGATAAGTTTAGTAACCTATTTGATGCTACCTATGCATCCTATCTACCTTTAAGACTGTGTTTGGAAAATAATCCTTCAAATATTTAAGGCTGGAAATATAATTCAGTGGTAGAACAGCTGCCTAGTGTGTGAAAGGCTCCTGGATCATTCCCCAGAAACATTAAAAACAGACAAAGAAACAATAAATGTTGAAAAATGGAAGAGAAAGAAGTAGAAAAATAAAGTAAACAATCTAAATTTTAGTAGTTCTGATTTTTTAGGTGATAATAAAGAATATCTTGGATATTGTACTTGAACTTTTTACTTTTTCTATTTATAATACCATTTACATCTAATAAATAGGAACACTATATATCACACACATGTCAATATATTTCTTACAGATAATATACATGAGAGATCAATGCTTACTGGGCATCAGCGACTATGACCTCACCAGAGCCTGAACACTGATTTTGGACTTTACAGCTTGCAGAACTGTAGCAAATAGATTTCTATTATTTTAAACCATCTTTATTCTGATATTTTTGATGGTGCTGAAAATGGAACATCATTTCATGTAGAACTGTGAATAAAAATACTGCTTGTTCAGGAGTTACCTGGTTTTGATATTTTGTAACGTAAACCCAAATGGACAAAAACAAGCCAGCATGACAAAGGTGACTAACAACCAGAGAGAGATCAGTCAGAACAACAAGGACAGAGACATTTTTCAGTCAGAGGAAACACAGTGCAAAGGTCCTGTCACCAGGTTAACTTTGAAGTGCCCAAAGGATTCTTAAACAAGGAGGTTGTAATTAAGGAATAACGCAGGATGGCTGGGGCATTGTGCTTGAGGAATATACTGGAAGGGGTCATGTTGGGTTTGACAGATATTCAGATTTAATTTTAAGCTCTAGATAAGAAAAGGATTTGATATAATTTGTGATGTAGAGGTGACTGCATGGGATATGGTCATTTTTTTCCTTAGCTGACAATCAATGTGAGTTAGGCTTCCAAGGAAAGGAGAGAACCAATTTCTGAAAGCTACTCTTTAGCCATCACTTGTACATGTGATTAAATACACAGAATGTGCTTGTGCACTAACACAAACATTATTAAAATGTTATTATAGATTCTAACAACAAGATGATATCTATGACAATACAATTTTGAAAGTCCTCGAAGAGGTGTTGGCATCACCAAGCATCCAAGGGATGGTAGAGGAGGAGAGGAGTGGGAAAAGGTGTAATGTGTTCTAGATGTCCAGAAGCTACCATCCCCTATAGAAATGTGGGGGAAACAAGCTAAGAGCCAGCAATCAATGATCTCATTGCCTAGGTTATTTTTTTATTTGAATTTGAGTCACTGGCAAATACAATCTCTGTTCTTGGATGTAAGTGAGACTCCATCATTAGATGTGAGAGAGAAGTTCAAATATGCCCACTTAGGTAATTTTGACATCCTTTAAAATTACAAGGTATTAATAAGGAGTGAGCATGAATGAGTCAAAAGATTTGTTTTAGAACTATATAGAAAAAATCTACTTAGAATAACTACAAAGGTTGATTAAGAACTCCTTGTAGATTTGGAAGGATGAATGTAAGAATAATTCCATGCACTACATTGCATTCTTTGTCAATGCTTTCCTTTAAAGAGAATCAAAAATCATGTTCATGGATCATAATAGAATTATGATTTGCAAACATTTGTCAAACAATACTAAACCCCTTATATTTATCATAAAGAGAGAATTATGAGAGCAAAGCAAATAAAAAAATTCAGCAAAGGATAGTAGCAAAATTTGAAACTTAAGATTAACTGCTTAGTTTATTATTTCTCAAAAGCAACCGTTTTATTTTATATTTAGACAGCAAATGCAGATAGCACATGTTAGTGTACTAAGCTAATGTGTTATATGAATATTTGACACAAAATGAATTTTTATAATAAAAGCCAAAATATGTCAATATAACTAAAAACCTAGAAGCATATATCTACCTATTAGTACTTTAAGAACAGGTTAAAATCAAATAACTATTTTTAACATTAGCTATAAATGCTAAGAAAGTAGACCTAAAACCCTAAAGTATTAACTTTCCATAAAATAAACTCACAAGATTGTGATTTGTGTCACTGATATTTAGGCAGATTAATTACCTACACACTTGAAGGTCTTTCACAAAGTCCTTATTATTTTTTTTCTGAATATTTTAAGTGCTCAGGAAACATTGTAAACAGCAGTCTCTGCTTTGCCTACCTTTTGCCTTCATCCCTAGCCTCGGTTAGCACTAACCAGATGGATGAGTTTGCTCAATCATGATAAAGGACAGTTGGAAAAACCTGATTGACTGATGTTATGCAAAATGTCACAGACTCTTGAATCTGATCTTGGCATGACATGATGGAAACTTTCCAAATTCCAGGATTGCAGAGAACTGTACAATCAGCACACAAAGGAACTGATGTGTTACATATTGAATTCAGGCAATGATTACATATAATTGTATCATTACCGTCATTACCTAGAGTGAGATTAATGGAAGCAACTATTCAGAAAAACAAGAAAGAAATTAGCTTTGAAGTAGCATAATGAAAGATTTTAATTGTGGGAAGAATTTAGTCACATTTCAAAATTACTAGTTGTGATTCCATGTAACTTCCTAGCTCCAAATCTTATTCACTGCCTCAATGCATGCACTCCATTGCATTTGGTTATGTAATGATTAACAACGATCAGATAGCTAGAGAAGAGAACTTTGCCACAAAGCTAATAAAATGTTCATTTTAATAAATGGGCAGAGGGAGTCAGATGAACAGTCACTAAGAAAGCAAAGAAATGAAGTGTTTTATGTTTGTTTAAGCATCATTGAAATCAACAAGTCAAAGGTATAAACCAGGTTAGAAGCAAAACAATACACTATAAATGAGGGGTGTGTGTGTTCTATATCAAATTAGTAATTAGTGATTACTAGCATCTGGAATGACAGTCAGTCTTATTCAAAGGATTCCATGTGATATGCATATAGAATTCCATTGGTTGCTCTAAGTTCTGCCATTTCACTTTTCAACAGTAGATACAGTATTTCTCTTCTTTTAATATAATGTTCCAATACCCTTTGCATAGTGATAAAAACACTGTGATAGTAATTCATATATATTAATTCATATATATTAATAATAAAATAAAATATTTAAATTTAAAATATTAAAATATATGATAACATCCTACACATGCATACTTCAATGAAAGTTACACGAATTTTTTTTTTTTCTGTGAATAACATTTTTTTTCTTTATTTTGTATTTATTAAAAAAAAAACACAGTAAAAAGAATTTAAAATGTGGAAGAGTTAACAATAACTATATAGAGGATAAGAATGATAAGCATGGCTTATCAAGGGTAGACATACAAATAAGATTGCTACACCTATATTTTCTTAAAATATTTTACTAAGAAGCACATACTCTTCTAGTGTTAGTGATATGATGCCCGTGTGTGAAGTGCTCCAGTAATATGAAATGACATGGCTATGACAGATATTACAATATCCAATCTGCAAATGAAGACAGTTGCTAAATAATTAAGGATCCAATGGCACACACAGCAAAGATACATTGAATAATTAAAGGGTACATGTTCAGACCAGAGAGAAATATGGTAAGTTGGAACATGAGCTCATCAAAGATTTCAGTATGGTCCCACTGACCCAATAATGCTTGGATCAGTCTCCACTCCTGGCCAAATCCAGTTTTGTCCCCCCTCCCTCAAGAGTGAGTCTGGCATTCCTATAGTTGGAGTGGGGTTCGAAGGGTCAGTCCAGGGCGCTTCTGATCCCAGGCTGTTCAGTGGTTGTGGTTTGCCGCTTGGGCATGTTTGGCTTTTTTTTCTTGTTTGTTTGTTTAGAGACCACTAGTGAGTGAGTACATT